>JALPBZ010000005.1:0-223094 GCA_026538355.1 Cryptococcus sp. GC_Crypt_5
TGGACCTGAAGTTGAGGGCGGTACATCCTCGTAGTCGTCCTCGGGCAACGGGGTCTTCTCAGCCTGTTCTTTCTCGAATTCCTCATTCATCTCTTCGGCAGTAAGGTTCATCTTGTCTATCCACCGTTGCAGGAGCGATGCGTTGTCCACTTGCAGCAGCTGATTGCGTTCGGTCACTGCTGATATCTCCAGATTTAACGAAAGTAGCTCGTCGTTGAGCGTCTGTACAATTAATTTCATGAGATCAGTCAATGAGTACCGGAAGCCGGTAGATGTGGATGTGGACTCACCTCCATGTCCCGCGTGCGCATCTTCCACTTCTCCGACCACTCGCTCTCCCGCCGGAGCGCAGCGTCCCGCTCGTCCCGCAGATCCCTCACGTCATCTTTCAGCGCGCGGACCTCCTCGTCCCTCTCCCGCAGCGAGTCAGCCATTGCAAGCTGCTTATTCTGCGATGCCGCTTGTGTTCGATAGACTTGAGAGAGCTCGGATCGGAGTGATGTAAGTTGGGCGTCCAAGTGCGTCAGAAGGGATGCCGACCTAGTTATCAAGTGAGCCCGTGTATCATCAGAAAGTGCTGTGATGAGCTGAGAAGGATGGTCGCGCTACGCACCCCTCGCCCCCGCCTCCTCCGCCGCTGGCTAGTAATGTCTTATTACGGATCTTCAGTTCGCGCGTGGTTCGAGCAAGCCGTCGATCTGCAAGTCGATCAAACGTCAGACCTCTTCATGCCTCCCACTGAGTAGCGAAGTTAACAGCACGCACACTGCTCAACTATATCTCTGTACCCCTCGTTCTCCAACTGCTGCGCCATCAATCGCGTTCTAATGGTATTCTGCCATTCTGGCGGACCCGGGGGCGACATGGCTGAGGTATTAGATCGGTCGAATCACAAGCACCTCGAGAGAAACGGCGGGACTAAGCACCAATGACGTTGGGCTGTGCGTTGGTATTGGTGTGGGGGTTGGCGTCGCTTTCGTTGTAGTCCTCTGTTTTGGTGAAAGACGCTATTGATTGCTGTCTCCGGATGTGATCAGTCCCGGTTATACCAACTATGATTATGGTGGCAACGCAATCACGTTATCAGCCTCACCACCGCACGTGGACCAATTACCTAAACAGGTATAACAGCGACATACTCTATAAGGCTGTATGAACCAGCTTAGCCCGTCATCTCTCTCTAGTTACTCTATCATCTCATCCATCTACCAAGTCAACCATACATTGTTATTGACAACCACCTCGTTCCTACTCTATCCCCTCGACAGATAGCAATCACATCGACCAACACAACACGATGGCGTCCAGAAAGAAAGTCCTGCTCAAGGTATGTACAATATGCTGTTTTGTGTGCTGCAGCCGCGCAGTACGACTGGGTGGCTAGCATTGCTTGTTCTCACTCTCACTCTCCTTTGATTATTGCTCGTTGCTCGTTGCTTATCGCTTTCACTTGAACAGGTCATCATCCTTGGAGACTCCGGGTATGTCAAACGTTTACTTCTTCTTCCAATGATCGAGCAACCCTGTTCTTTGGCATCGTGTATTGCGCACACCCTTGAACAAGACGAGCTAGACGCTCAGGCTCGATCATCGGTCATCCCCGTGCACCATTTTGACGCATCTTGTCCATGTCGTGCTATCCTGCATCCGCATATCACTCTCTGGCGATATGTTTGCTGACTCACCTGCATCACAGCGTCGGGAAGACATCGCTCATGAACCAATATGTCAACAAGCGCTTCTCCAACCAGTACAAGGCGACTATCGGTGAGTGCTAGCTCGCCTGTTTGCCCATAGTACATATTGCAATGAAGTATGCTGATCTAGTGATGAACAGGTGCCGACTTCCTCACTCGTGAATTAGTCGTGGACGACAGGGTCGTTACCATGCAGGTCAGTCGCAGATCACACATTCACATTGTGATTCAGCTGACGAGTCTGTCTACAATTTCCATGCCACTCAACTCACTCACGCACATCGCTATCTACGACCGGACGTATGCAGCTCTGGGACACCGCCGGCCAAGAACGTTTCCAATCCCTCGGCGTAGCGTTCTACCGCGGAGCAGACTGCTGCGTGCTGGTATACGACGTGAACAGCTCCAAGAGCTTCGAGGCGCTGGATGGCTGGAGAGACGAGTTCTTGGTCCAGGTGGGTCCCACTTCCACTGGCACTGCCGTGAATAAAGAATCCGTGGATGATTGCTGACACTCAAATACTCTTTTCCAGGCCTCACCGCACGACCCTGAAAACTTCCCCTTTGTCGTGCTTGGAAACAAGATCGATATGGAGGAGTCAAAGCGGATGGTGGGTTGCTGGTCTACATGAACGATGGAACTGCACTGATATCTGCCTCTTTGCTCCATTCTCCTCTACCTTCACGCTCTATTGTCTGACATCCTCAATATCACCATCTCAACAAATGACCTCGTCCCATCTCTACAACGACGCAGGTCTCGCAAAAACGAGCCATGACATGGTGCCAGGCAAAGGGCAACATTCCATATTTCGAGACTTCCGCCAAGGAAGCAATCAACGTCGAGCAGGCTTTCCAGACCATTGCGAAGAACGCGCTCGCGCAAGAGGCCGAGACCGAGCTGTAAGTGGCTTCGCACCTATCCCTGTGTCATCGACTCTTTCGCAGAGTTTGATAGTGGCGCTGTTCACCTGCGAAAATTTGTTGCTGATACTGCTTGCTTCTTTGTAGTTACGCCGACTACCCCGATCCTATCAGGATCGATTCCGAGAGCTCGCAGAACTACGGGTGCAGCTGTTAACGTGCTATACCACTGCTAGTTATGGGTTACTTTATCCCCCAGGCTACCGGTTGCGCTTCTCCGCTTTCGAATTCCGTATCTTTCTCAGGTTTACCCCCCTTTACTCCTTAATACGTCTGGAGATGTAGATGAATGCTTGTATGTTAATTGCTGGTCACCGTCATTGTCGTCCGACTACGGCTTGAAATGCTGTGGAAGAAGAATCGGTATGCTATTCTACGGTGATTTGATCCCGCTGAAATCACTCGACGCGTCTCTTGTAAACAAATTACAAGTAAAAGTCAACTTCTTGATTTCCTTCCGAATCACTCTCTACTACTCTACTACACAGCTTCGTACCGTACTCGAAGCAAAATACGGCAATGGGCATACGAGCGTTCACAGCCCCAGCTCCAATCCCAGCGGCAAAGCGGGCATTCACGTCCAGACCCTCCAGTGCGAACGGGCCCGCAACTCGCGAACCGATCGAGCCAAATATGAGTGCGACGAGTAACGGTAACGGTGATGGTGGTGATGGTAATGGAGGACCATCTTCCATGGTCGACCGCCGTCAATCGCCCGTGGGCTCTGAGGAGACGCTACGGTCTGGCGAAGAAGGCGGAGAGGGCGGAGAGGAGGATATGGAGCTTGATGAAGAGGAGGAGAGCGAGGACGACGAGGAGGACGACGAAGGAAGGGAGGTGGTTCATGGTTCGTCATTATCTCCTTCTTCCTTCTTCCTTCGTCCTTATCCCTTCTTCCTTCGTCCTTATCCCTTCTTCTTCTTTCTTATCCCTTCTTGCTTCTTTCTCCGTCCTCCTGTGCTTCCGACACCAGAGATCACCCGGCCCCTCACCTCCCACAGCTCTACATGCGAAATACCGAGAACAGAGTGACAGAGGAATTAAAGCTGATCCCACTTGCTTGGAAACGCACAGTGGAAGTCCGCCAACTGCCCTCTTCACGCATCCAGAAATTCCCTTTGATCCAAGCTGTGACAGCATACATACAGGAATCCCAGTCATCCCTTGCCCTCGGGAGAGAAGTGCGGGATTGGGAGGTTATTGATATTCTCCGTGCGCACGTGGAGAGGATATGGGTCGAGGACGGTCGTGAGTCCTTCATCCCACTGCCATCCTCCTCACTACCGCTGGGGGTGTCGTTGCTAATGTCATTCGTCTCCTCTATCGTACTTCGGCCCTATCTCGATATGACTTGTGTCTTCGATGATTGATACGTCTCATTTATCAGGCGCGGGAAAGACTTTCGTCGATGTGGAAGAAGCGGATATACAAGTGCACGTGTACCATGCTGCGCCGGACGAGCAGCTGGATGAGTTCAGCGGCGATTTAGATGGTGAGCTGTCCTGCCTTCTTTCCCTCACAGCTGGGAATGTCTATGAATGCACCGATTTGCGCAGGGTTCTCCTGTCTGCTCGACGTGACTAAAGTTGGAGAGGCAGCTCACACCTTAACGTAGACGACGAGCCGGAAGCCGTTTCAGCGGCATCAATACGATCGTTACCTTCCTTTGAGCTTGATGGCGTATGGGACAAGTGGGTGCAACGTCACACTCAGCAACTTCACAGCAGCTCCAGCTTATAAGCATCCTCATAGCTTGATATACTCGGACGACATCAAGCCCCGCCTACTGGATTACATATACTCTACTCTGCTCTTCTCCGAAAGAAGTATAGACTTTAATGTAATTGCGTGGAATAGGTCAGTCGTCGTACCTATGAAAACTGCGTGTTTCCGTACTCAATATGACTGCACAGGGTCATCCTCCTTCATGGACCGCCAGGAACAGGCAAGACGAGCTTATGTCGTGCTCTCGCGCAGAAGATTGCCATCAGGTTTTCGGAGCAGTTAGTCAACTTATACCTGACAGCTTGCTTGTTCAGTGAACTGCGCCCTGATTAACCCTCTGCGTCCTTCAGATACACGACTGGCAAGCTGGTCGAGATCAACTCCCACTCGCTATTTTCCAAGTGGTTCTCCGAGTCCGGCAAACTCGTGCACAAGCTGTTTCAGAACGTCACCGAGCTGGTGGACGATCCCTCATGCTTCGTCGTCGTGATGATTGGTGAGCCGAATGTTTGTCTATCGTATGGTCAACATAATTGACAGATTTGCTTTAGACGAAGTGGAATCGCTTACTGCGGCACGAGCCAAGGCTATATCCGGTAACGAGCCATCAGACTCGCTGAGGGTAAGCTTGAAAGCGACCATGTACGGTTTGTGAAGCTGATCTCCTTGTCGAAATCAGGTGGTGAACGCCCTGCTTACGCAGCTGGATAAGCTCCGAACAAAGAAGAACGTCCTGATCATGACCACCTCAAACATCATCGATGCGATCGGTGAGTCCAGTCATGCGCATACTGTCATTCCTCATCTGGGCTAACCCCGATGACATCGATTTCCAGACGAGGCATTCCTCTCCCGAGTCGATCTGACAGAGATGATCCCGCTCCCACCGCCACAAGCAGTGTATACGATCCTTACCGGCTGCTTGCAAGAGATGATATCGAAAGACCTCATCAAGCCGTTCAACATACCTCCATGGGAGACTGGATCCCGTACGACCGCAGGACAGTCGGAGATGAGCAGAAGGCGGAGAGTCGGACAGAATCTGACCAAGGTTGCGACCAAGTGCCATGTGAGTTGTGTCCTTCAGAGCGGGCTGCAGGTCCATTCAGGAAGTTTCCGTTTTCGGTCGCTATCCCTTCCGCGTATCCAGATGAAGTACACCGATGAACAAAGGCTGATTCGTAAGCTGTGAAATTGAAGACAATCGATATGTCAGGCAGAACACTACGCAAACTGCCCTTACTCGCTCACGCGCGATACCTCATCTCGGCCCAAGCTCAGGTATCGGGCGAATACAGACCGACCAAAATCGAAAAGTGGATCGAGGCAATGGAGAAAGTGGTCGATGTCGAGGCGACCAAAGCGCAGGCGCAGAGCAAGCAGAGCAACGCGGCTGGAGAGAGGGACAATCAGTCAAATGGCCATGGGCGGACTGCGAGTGTCATTGAGCGCGAGGAGATCGGCACGTTGGTTCAGCAGCAGCAACATCAGCATCAACCTGGCAAGGTCAATGGGGAGTAGATGATTGTGCTATTGGTATCATACGTCATGCTGTCATGCTGTCATGCGTGTCATACGAGCTATTCGTCAAACTTGCCAATGCGAGTATACACTTCTGTCGACATTTTCATACCTCCATAGGTCAGATCTCCATGAGAAGCATCAAGTCTACAATACTGTACTACCACTGCATATGCATCTGACTGATCACTCTCATGCGCGATGTTGGTTACGCATCTGTCGTATTCATGCAGGGTATAGCAAGAATTCCCGTCCTGGCTCTCAAAGCGATTGCCCAATGAACAATCTTATACAACATAATGGAAAGTACGAGATAGAGTTACAGCACATCCCCGTCCTCATCTCAAGCCTCGTTCCCATCCTGACCAACAACCTCAACGAACTTTTCCTGCCTCCGCCATCCGCCATCCGCTGGCGCCAGTGTCAGGACTAGATGGAAGCGCACAGACACTCGCACCCCGCCACGGGACACGTTTCGTGTCCCACGCCCGACCCATCCAGGCCGCCTTCGAACCACGGTAAGATATGATTCGCGTGTCCTGCGAGTCCAAGTGGGATATCAGCATATGTAGCGTCACGCAACGTTTATCAAACATCATTGATGACATCGGTTTTGGCAGGGCGCAAATGCAAAAGGTAGGATGCGGAGGTAAGAGGTCGGGGAAGGGGTACGCACCACCGTGTCTGCATGTCAGGCAGCAGACGTACGCTGAATCGATCTCTGATCAAACGCATAAGGATATCAGCTCAAGTCCGCGCTGTAGCTGTCACGAATAAGGCAACAGCAACAGATCTTTGAAGGACTAACCGGATATGTGGTCTAACGAGTCCACCTCATCGCCATGCCGCGGTGCGGGCCGATGCGGATCGACGTGCATGAGGCCTGTGTCAGGAGAATCGTCAATCACCTCTGCTCGAACCAGACCTGTTGATAAAACTTTGTCTCGGGCGAGAACGGGTCGACTTACAGATCACACATCGCGGCAAGGGCGCTTGGCAGAACATGCACGTTGTTGTCTGTTGCAGCACATCGCTCTCAGCACTATTCTTGTTCCAGAAAATATTGTGGGATGAAAGGCATAAGACGTACTCGCTCGCTGGGCCAGCCGACGTTAGGCGTCCCCCTCATTGCGTTCTTCCGGTGGAGACGTTCCTCCGTATCTCTCGTCAGGGGGTTATTGCACCTATTCAACACACATCAGCCGCTGCCAGTATATCACACCTAACATTCGCACGCTGCTCCACCGCTACTCACACAGGACACGACCCGCTCTGGCCTTTACCCGCACCAGCACCGGCACCGCCAGCACCAAGAGCCCGCATGACCTCTCCGCGCTTCACGTCGAACGCGCATCGTTCGCCCCACATCCCCCACTGATCCAATAATCCTCGGTAATCCTCGTTCCACCGCTCCACGCACTCTTTCTCTCCCTGGCTCAGCTTCGTCGGTGGGACGAGGGACGAGAGGATGGCCACCGTCTGCAAGTCGCCGGTTCGGGATAGGTAGCGGTCCAGCAGGGATACCGACGGTCCGGAAAGGCCCGTCAGGGCTAGCATGTGCAGGGAGGAGGACGTCGTGCATTTTCGCAAGCGGCCTCGGAGGAAGGACGAGAACTGGTAGCCGGCACAGTCAATATACGTATTCACATACGAATGGAAGCAGATCGTCTCATGGACGACCACAGCGGACTCACCTCGCGGTCATCCAGATGCTGCAGGCCGACAGCTACACGGTCCAACAAAGGTATCCCCTCTTCCTCCAGAACGCTCTCCCATTCATCCCCACCGATCCTGCACAGTATCGCACGGACAAAGGGGTCGTCAACGCGATTCACCAGGCCTGGCCAGTGCGAGTTGAAGAATTCGGATCCTCGTGCGGAGGCGGACTGCGTCATGAAGCCTGCGATCGTGCTGCCTAGGAGATGATGGTGTGTCTCTGCGATGCCGAGCCAAAACAACAAGAGTCAGCTGCGCCGCTCTCTCCGTTTTTTGCGCCTTGATAGAGCATAGCTGGCTTGACTCAGATGACGATGAAGATGACTGACCTTCGCTGGACATCAAGATCGATACTGTCCCCGCCTCGTCGCCCGCAAAGTACGCTTTGAAAGCCGCTTTCGTCCTTTGTCCACTCTGCGCGAGTCTGCACGATCACGATCAAGTAAAGTCATCAACGCATATCCTTTCCTCACCTCCGCTGGAGACCCATCACAGGCGATTCATGCACTCACGCATTCCGCTCATCCTTGCCTCCCGAGCCGTTCTCCCCGCACATACTCAAGATCAACTTGCGCACCGCGGCTCTATCGCTATTAGTGACGGGTCTGCCGAGCGATCCCGGCGTCGCTATCCCCCCCACTTCCTGTCGCTTGATGTTCAGCGCAGCGATAGCTTCGAGATACGCCGAATCGACTTCTTCCAACTTGCGCCTATCGCTGATTTTCCGCTCCCTTTCTGACGCCACAGACGGAGATGCGCGTCCGGACGCAGTGGCAGTCGCACCACTCTGTTGGCGCGAGTGCGGATATGGTGATGACGATTGCGACTTGAGCGAACTCCATGCTGCGCTGCCCTGGCGTACGGGCTCGTGCCCCTTGAGAGCATGAGCATGCGAAGGAGCAAAAGGCGGATCGTGCATCACTGCCGTGTGGGCGAATTCGGGCGAAGAAGCAGAGTGGTCAGGCTCGTTGTGGACTCCTGCCCAGATCGGATATATCCCTTGATGCGTCAGATTGTACCCTTCCATTGACGACAAGCGTGGTGCCATGACGTGGGTGAGATCTGCAATCGTGTCAGCTCAGCTGCAGCGGTCTTTGCTATGTGTACGAAGCCTGACTGACGATCGATAAACTCCCATATACCTGCGAGGCGTTCTTTGCCTGGATGTCGAGTAGCGATAGCAGCATTGAGCAGAAGCTGGACAGCAAGTCAGTACCTGTCATTAGCGCACAGGACAAAATGCGCTCACATCGTCCAGACCATACCCCTCCATCGCCCTACGCCGCATGACCACGCCAACGTCACTCCCCAACGTCCTTTTCCAGCCGTCCCATCCACGGACTAGTCCGACACGATCTTCGGGATTGGTAGCTGGACCATCTTCATACCACCTCTTGTCTAGCACGGAGGCAGCACCGAAGCGGGATGTATGGCTGAGAACAGGGCTCGACGACCTTGATCTTTCCGTCAAAAGCTCAGTGACTCGGTGAGGAGCGAGCTGGAATCGATTGCGTCGAGGGGCATCCGCCTCATCCGGATTCAGATCACTGTCGAGGTTTTTGTTGGTCGGAGGCACATCTTTGCCATCCTCGTTTACCGTATCGCTTTGACCGACTGAATCGGGATCTATGACCCGTAAAGAAGGCGCAGTTATAGCGACCTGGCCTTGCGAGCCAGATGCCAGCTATCCGCACAACGGTCAGCGATAATACTTCACGCCTATCTAAAGGGTATAGACGTACCGACGGAGCAGAGCTGGTGGGTCCAATACCAATCGTCCCGTCTCTGACCACGAACATGACATCGCCTTCTCCTTGCTCGTGCGGGACGAATGTGAACGAATGCAAATTTGACGTAGGTTTGACGACTGCCAATATCTTAGCCACAGATCGCAGAAAATGGTTCAGAAAGGAGGTATCGTCACTCACTCTGCCTCATACTCCCAATAGTGATCCACTCTTCCACCTTTTCGTCCTCTTGCTGCGTGCCGCTAAGCACCTCCCAGACGCCTACTCCTCCTTCTCTAGTAGCCACTCCCAGCTTTCCTATCGCGCTCTTCGTCCACTCCAACCCCACTATGCCTCCGCCGGCGACGTCAAAGTTGAGTACCTCAACCCCTGATTTCCGCGTGTCCCATAAGCGGACCACGTTGGCTGCTTGCTGCGAGCCAGTCTCGAAACTCGCGAAGATGGTATCCTGGTTCGGATCCGTCTTCAGTCCATGTACAGCTCTAGTGGACCACTGCGATTGTGCGCCGACGGCGCCGGGAGCATGCGGTTCTCGCGGGCTGTTGGTTCCCAGAGAGGGAGTTGGCGCTCGAAGGTCAAACAGACGGACTATTTTGTTTCCTGATGATGCGAGGAGCTGGGAGGTAGCATGCGGTGAAAATGATACTGCATTGACGTTCTCGGACGGACAGTAGTGCTGGATATGCCGAGGTTCGCTTGGCGAGGTGTTGGCTCCAGTGGACACTCTTGCGCTGAGGCTATTCACGCTCAATCTCTCGTCTCCAGCAGGTCTCTGCCAAGTGCTATCCCCATCAGCGACAATGCCCGAGGCAGCCACAGCATCTGCGATGTCCCAGATAAGTAGAGAGTAGTCTGATCGATGTCGTTCGAGCCCTGTAGCGATATAATTTGGGTCGAGCGAGGAGAATGAAAGCGAAGTGACTGAACGAGTATGCGTGACGCTGAGTGTCGCTATTGTTGTCGGGGAGCTTTCGGACGAATCTACGGGCAGCGAAAGTGTGGATGGGGATATGTTGTGGATCAATGTCCGGCCGTTTGACAGACCCGTCGCGACTAGGTGTCGGTGTGATGGCGAAGGCGACCATGCGAGGGCCTATTGTATTCTGTCAATCAGCAAAGCCAGTGATGATATTGCGCTGTATGCGGACTCACGCGTATCTGCCCAATCTCAGTGCGCAAGCCAATCATCGCCATTTGCCCTTTCTGTCCTCAATGTCAGCTACAGCCTGGAGTCAACCTAGGTATGAAAGCTCACATCCCGTCTCCACTCGTACATCTTGACATCGCCCGAGAAGAGCTGTGACGCTTGACCCCCCACGAGGAAGCGCGGGTTGGTAGAGGAAGCATGCGGGTCGGATATGGCTATCCGCCGTAGGTCCGAGTATGACATGACGTCGTATCAGTCGTGCCGAGAGTGGAGCTGACGAGAAAGGTTGATTGTACGAATAGATAGAGAGCAAGAGTGAGATAATCTACCCCGCACATGTAAACTGTTGTTGCACCATTCAGGCACCGTCGACATTTCCATTCCGTCCACCTCTCTCCTTATTGCATTATTGTAACCTCTCGTCGGTACCCATAATCACTCGACACGAAACCATGGTCAACCCAGTCTCCACCGGCAAGATGGCAGTGGGACCACAGGAGAGCATGCAGCCGTGAGTGAATCATCATGCGTTGCAGCTAGCATGATCCATAATGGTTATCGTGCTTCCCTTCGGATCAGAGCTGACAATCACGCAGGGCGGTACTCTACAAGCTGATCTTCTTTGCGCTGCTCATGGCAGTAGCACCTATCGGGACATACTTTGTCACCTTGCACAACTTCTTCGCCGGTGAGCCACTCAGAAGTATCATCTTACCCCATCCTCGCTCCAACAAAACTGTCACAGCGAAGCTATATAGCGACTCATGCTGAAATACGTGACTTCACATAGGCTCAACAACAGGCGCAGCTATCTCAGCTATCGTGGCAGCCAACCTCGTCCTGGTTGGCTACGTCGTGGTGGCATTCAGAGAAGATGCCGCGCCGCTCATAAAGGCAAGCGCGGGTCCAGCAAGAGACATCAAGAAGAACAGATAGGGTCTGGTCATATGCGCGTTGAACCGTATGCAGTGCTTGTAACGTCTCCTCATCCGTCGCTCGCAGGAGGAACTACGCTCTTTGTCACTGATGTGAGACGCGCCGTCGATTGGAGACGATGTCGATGATGGGTGAACTTTGGTAATGGTGATCGGTGAAATCGGCGAGACCAACCGTACCCGAGTGTTGTTATGTTATAGCGCAACGTACCTCTGTCTTGCGCATCGCATCGTGGTGCATTGTCGATGCCATCTAGCAGCACACCTCATTGTCGCACTGATGACCGGTCCTGTCCAGTGGACACCTCTACTTAATGACAAGAGAGACGAGCATTAAGCCATCTGTATCTGGCAGAAAGACATTGTTATTTTTTCTTTCTTCTCGTCGCTAGTCCCTTTTTTATTCATGTTTTAATAGCATCGCGTCGCGCATCCACCATTCACATCTCTTCTCGACTATCCAATCCTGTTGTTCCCACTTGATCTCTGCGCCTCTACTGTCAGCGCCTCGGAGCATCGCTTCACGCTGAAGCACCGTCCGTGGTGTATTCAAGATGCCGACGTCGAAGTCGTCCATCGATCATCGGGATGTCTATTATCGGAAAGGCAAAGCAGCAGGCTATCGCGCGAGATCAGCATACAAGCTTCTCCACCTGGACGAAGAGTTCGATCTCTTCTCGGGAGTCGAGACGGCTGTCGACCTCTGCGCTGCGCCGGGGAGCTGGAGTCAGGTCTTGGGGCAGAAGCTGAAGCCCTCCAAGGGCAGTGTCGCGGGGCGAAGGGTAGTCTCTGTCGATCTGCAGCCCATGGTAAGTCACCACCCGATGTTTGCGCAGCGTATAGGAACTCACACGGCCATGCTCGATAGGCACCCCTTCCCAACATAACAATACTGCAGACAGACATCACCCTGCCTTCCACAATACCCCTCGTGCTAGACGCTCTAGGAGGCCGGAAAGCCGATTTAGTAGTGTGCGACGGCGCACCAGACGGTCAGCTACTCCGTCTTGACATATCACACCTTCGCTTACACGTGGTTCTTGTATTGCAGTGACCGGAGTGCATGACTTGGACGCGTATCTGCATTCTCAGCTGCTGCTTGCCGTACGTACCACGTTCTCAAATTAACAATCTGATCAAACTGAATCGTATGTCCGCACTGCTAGGCAATCACCCTCTCCCTTACTTTGCTCGCCCCCCATTCGACACTGATATTCAAGATCTTCCTATCACCCCTGGACCCTCAGGCAGCTCTGCTATGCTCTCAACTGCGCTGTTTCTTCCCTGGCCCGACATCTGGCGAAGACCAGCGCGGGTTCAGCGAATTCGACGTCAATGACGAACAGGCAGGCGATACATTAACGGAGGCCGACGACGTTCCGGCGGGACCAGCGGCGGGACCGAGTCAAAGCAATGCTGGGACCAAGGGATATGATCAGCTCGGACGTCGAGGGGGAGTCTGGGTTCGGAAACCGAGAAGCAGTCGAGCGGGCAGTGGAGGTAGGTCACTATTGCAGCCTTTGACAGTCACGGTACCTTTCTGACATCGCGCATAGAGGCCTTTGTCGTCTGCCGCAACTTTGATCCCACAAAGGTGCCTTTGCCTTCCACTTTCTCATCTACTGCTCTAGAGGAACTGCGAAGCCAAAGTTCCGGCACTCTCACGCTCGATTCACTGTCCTCGCTTGGATTGCATGACGGAACAGAAATGCCAGAGTGGGAGATGATCAAAGCTTATGTCGGTGGGGGCGATCTCAAGTAAGCGTTTGTCTCACTCATACGCATTGCCAGGGTATGATGGTAGTGTGACTGACATCCCTTCCGCTTGTACGCAGTCCTATGCAAGCCGTGTCCGATTCCGCGCCCGTACCTCCCGCAAAACCTCCTCCTATCAGCCTGCAAGTCACCACGTCCCCCAACGCCGAACCTATAGTACTGAAAGACGACACCTCCCCTACCTCGCCCAAAGCCTTGTTCGCTCAGCCCACACCGCTTGGAGGCCCTTCAGACGAATACTTCAGTCCTAAAGGGTCGCCGCCTTCTCGTGCTGCCTTTATAGGCGAGCCAACAAGTGCGAGTATGTTCTTGTCCCAAACGAGCATACGGCTCGATTCAGCTGCATCCAAATTAAACCTGGGCAAAAAGAGTCCTTCATTCGATCAAGCAACATCCAGCTCGGGAGACAGCACTCAAGACGGGGCGCCGACAAGGCAGTCATCGCTAGACTCGCTCAAGGCCAATCCTACTCCTCTCCCACCTTCGACGCTGCCGGTACCCAAGAACAAAATCCGACTACCGCCACCACCGCTTCCCTTACCTAAGCCGTCAGAAGCGTTAGACGTCCCTGGTCGGATACGAGCTTGGTCCAACGCCAGTTCCACAGGAAGCGATATATTCGACTCCTCGCCCCTCGTTTCGCCAGCCTTGAGCACAAGCTCAAAGACCGATATGTTCTTCGCGACGGCCCAAAAGGTCGTTCTACCCGCTCCGCCAAGACCGCTCCCCAATGCTTCCACTTTGGGTAGGGGCCTGCCGTCCACAGCTGAGAAGCACGAGGAAAGATCGGTTAGTGCGCCTTCGAAGCCTTCTTTCAGAGAAACGGGTCCTTTGGTCAGGCCAGCGGAACCGAACAGCATAGACCTGACCTCGCCTGCGCCATCAAGCTTTGGATATCCGGATGTCTCGTCAAGCAGGCAGATGTTTGGGTTCGAAGAAGGTCCAGCTTCAACCTCGTCACGTCTACGAGCAATGTCCAACCCTGGTCACGGACACTGTTTGAATCCGCTTTCGTCGTCGCCTACATCAAACTATTCGCCCACGACCACTCGTCTCATGAAGCACATGCAGCACGAGCCGCTGGCTACTTTACCCACTCAAACCGATGTAGAGTCACTTGCTGCAGGACCTAGCTCGCCAACGAGGAACAAGTCAAAATCTCCTTTCCGGACGAATGCTGGAATCTCAGATGCCAGTCCGGCTACCGGATCGTTCCCCACTCGGCCAACGCACGCTCGGAGAGAGTCTCAGCAGCTGGAACGAGAACATCGAGAGGCGAAGGAGGATGTTTCGCTCTCATCGGGCCATGTCGTGCGGCCAGAATCGGATCCAGCCAATGTCGATAACAAGGACGATACTCCCAAAGGGTGGAGGCTGGAACGGAAATTGGGAGAAGGAGCTTTCTCGGCCGTCTGGTCTGCTACACCAGTCTTCGATTCAACAAGGACACGGATAGCCGCTCTGAAGCTGATGGACCGGAACCTATCTTTTGTCGACTCTCGTACTCGTATATCGTTCCTCCGAGAAGTGGAGGTTTTGCGACACATCTCCCATCCGTCCATCGTCGCATACTTGGACAGCTTCACCACTCCCTCGCACCACGTCTTGGTGCTTGAGCAACTCGACGGTGGAGAGTTGTTCGACCTGATGAGTGTGGAGGAGAATCGGAGAAGGATGATGCTTCCCGCGCCCGAACCTCAGCCTCAGCCCCAGGGTGGAGATGAATGGGATCGTGATGGCGAAGGGTTTGTCAGAAGGATCTTCGGCGAGTTGACTCGAGCTGTCGGATGGCTGCATGAGGTCGGTGTAGTCCACCGGGATATCAAGTTGGAGAGTAAGTTTACTGCAGTGATGGCGGCGAATGAACCAATTTGACACTGATCAATGACTTGGTAGATATCTTATTCACCACCAACCCTTTCCTTCTTCCACCGACATCGACCAATTCCATCCCGCTCCATCTCCTTCCCAAGCCTCTAGTTAAATTGACGGACTTCGGTCTATCACGATTCATTTCCCCCGAATCACCACTACTCCAAACGCGCTGTGGGAGCGAGAGCTTCGCCGCGCCAGAGATCATCATGGGCAAGCCTTACGATGGCCGGCAGACTGATGCGTGGGCTATGGGCGTTGTCCTCTACGGCCTGATCGTCGGTGAATTGCCCTTTGATCGAGAAGACGATGTCTCCCAGTTTCCTATCGGCATCGAATCTCCCGCTCGACCAGGGTTCACGCCCTCTCAGGCCGAAGCTAGAGCTCGAGGTCGAAAACGGATGATGCGAATCGCCAAAGGCCACTACACGTATCCCGCTTCGTCAGATTCGGACAATGGCAGCTCGGCCGGCTCGCAAAACGTGCGAACGGTGATTGACGCGCTACTAGTGCGGGATCCAGCCAAGAGGGCTAAAGTGGGTGAATTGTGGGACGAAGAATGGTTCCTTGGACCAGGAAGCGTGGATCGGCCGACGCACGCTATGAGCAGAGCGGGATCTGGGGCGCATACGCCTAATGCCAACGTCAATGCAACTGGATCAGAGGGGATGGTGAGGAAGCGCAGGATCCTGGACGGGTTTTTGGTGGAGGAGGACGAGATTGAGGAAGTGGCTATGGCCGAGCACTAATTAGCCTTTGTTCTCCTTGCTTGGTCGACTAATAACTTTTTATATCAAGTATAATGGCATGGTCATAATGCCCTCGAGTACTACTACTACTACTACTGGTATAGGGAAGCGCAGAGTGCAACTGAGATTCTCGCTCATAACATGCATGCGGACTCAATAAGGACTTGGTATCTGGACAAGATAGGAGCTAAGCTACTGCGTGTCCTGACTCGCGTTCTCGGTCGGACCGGGAGCGGTGCTCGCCCCGCCGGTCGTCGCTCGCTGGCGCAATTCCACGGCAACATCCCGGAAAATGGCATGCCACTTCCGCGACTCTCGCCGCTCCCTCTTCGAACAATTGCTGCTTGCACTCATTTTGCTTTGATAGCCAAGAGCAGCTTCCTCCGCGTCGCTGGCTGCACGCCCTCTGTGACCACTGTAGGTATTTTCATACATGTCGGCGTAACGTTGGATTTGTTCCGCGCGAGGCAGCTTGCCCCATCCCACTGTGGGATCCGGGTTAGACCAGTCCGGACGGTCCGTCGCGGGGGTAGCGCTGCTGGCTGCTGCAGTCTGTGCTCGCGAGCTGCCGGCGGCGCTGGAATCTGTCTCGGTCTTCTGGTCAGGCATTGTCGTAGTGTGTGGCGTTGTGTGTCTAAGCCAACCAAAGGCTATCAGCATCACAGTATCACACCAGTATAACTCAATGGACGGGCTTGATATCAAGAATGTGCGCTTACAGTACTGCTGTCGATGAATGGTCTGTGTGATATGGGATGGAAGGGGGATTGTAAAGAGCAAAAGCTGCATTATAAAGACAATTGATATCACTTGGCACTGTACCCGTACAGTACTCGAGCAGTGCGACCGAGGTGCACTTCATCAAAGGGTCTTCATCAAAGGGTCTTGACAAAGGTTGTCTTCCGTTGTGGGCGAAGCGGAGCAGGCTGACATCATCTTTCGCGCGTACAAAAGAACGACCGGGTAGTCAGCGTCGTTGTCTGTGTCCGTGTCAGTGCGTGACGACATCGCCTTCGCCTATGCGTTTGGGCTGGGCTTCGCACCGTCCGACGAAGTAGGCAAAGCGCTGAAGAGGAGAGCGGTTTTGGTGTCACAATGGATTGAGGGTTCTGCCCTTTGTGCAGCATGACGTCTCAATGCAGACGTAAGAGTGGCGAGGAAGCGAGAGCCGGAGAGGCGAGGGGGTCGTTTTCCCTTGTGGCGCTGACATTCTCACTGTGGCCTGGGACAGCTAGGATCAGACCATCAAGGTCATTCAGCGCTCCTTTGAGAGGCTGTGGAGCTGGGGCAACGTAGATACAGAACAAATACATTTTGCCACCCGCGCTGCTGTACAGCGGCTTGGCTTGTTTATACACGCATTGTGGCCCACTATAGCTCAATGACTGCACATGCATATCCATCCCGCACTGAGCATCTGCAATTGTAGCAGCAGTTGAGCGGAAGACGGCGCACTGTCAACCATCTATGCCTACTACACCCCGCTAATGCCAACAGCTGCGGTCCTACTCCGAGCCTGAGTCATCCGTAAACAAATTGTCAGACTCTGAGTCTGCAACCGAGGTACATCGCCTGTGGGCCTCCTCCGCCATCTTCCTATGCCGATTCATGTAAGCCACACGGTCTATGCCAAGGTCGTCACCACGACCAATGGCGGCTTCCAAACCAATAGCAACACTGTCAGATGTAGCAGCAAAGGTCGTCCAATCTTTGTTTGCCTCAGCCTGGCGGAGTTTCTGATTGATCAGAGGCATTCTCCTGAGGCCCTTTATAGCGGTGTCTACCTCATCGGTTGACATTGCAGATAGCTCTGCAGAGGATGTCCATCCTGTGCTGCCGTCGGTATTGGCGCTGAAGCATGTATCCATGATGGAGGCTGTGGTGTTGGACATGTCGTATTCTTGTTGTAGTCTGGTATCATTTTATTTTGTTGTAATACAAGGACAGGGATTGGCAGAGATGTGGTGGTTAGTTTGTGCTCAAATCTGCTAACTGCTTAAGAAGACAGAGCTGAGCAAAGTGACACTCACTGTTAATTGTTGTTGCAGTATATGTTGGCAGAGAATACAGACGGTATATGAAAGTATATATCGACAAGACTGCATCCATATATATCTACACTGTTGCTTGTGCACACCGGCGTGTGTCTTATGAGACGTCTCTTTCTGCTGGAGGCTTTTACAAAGGATCTCCAAGGAGAGGACTTTTTGTCAAAGGTGAGATCCTCAAAGATTGTCTCAGCGACATCATGTGTGTGCTTGAGCAGGACAAAGGGTAGAGAGACAGCTGGGACTGTAACACTTGAATGGATTTGCTTGCCACTTGTGTTGGCAGTCTCCGGCGCTTTCTGACAGACACACTGCAAAAGAATTCATCACAAAGCAGAACATTAACCAAGCCCTAAGACCACTACTGAACCGTATGTAGAGCACAGTGTAATAACAGCCTTCTGTCCACATGCCACTCTATACCGCTACTCCACTGGTTTGTCTCTGCCACGATGGAAGCTGGCTGGGTGAGATGGAATTCAAGCTTTGGCTAGCTCTGCAAAGTGCCTGTACCGACCAACTTCACTTGCAGCCAATTCCCTTGTGTGGCTATCAAGGACATTTCTTGGGTCATCAAGATGTTCTCGAAGGAAATCAGCGACACTGTTTGCCTTGGTAAATGCCGTCTGCCAGTCTCCTCCCTTGCTTGCAGCATGATAAGCTTGGATGTTGTGTTGGGCTTCCGCAATGCTCTGCTCAGAGACGGCAAGCTCTGCAATCCCCCCAGACTCAGAGCCAGATCCTGATGCAGGTTTGGTCTCAAGTGCAGCTTCCAATGCAAGTGCAGACAGGGGTGTATGCTCAGGCTCCTGCTCAGGCTCCGGGTCAGGCTCCGGGTCAGGCTCAGGCATAGCAGATGCGGGCTCAGAGAAAGAGGTAGACCAAGATGAATGCTCAGATGAGACCACAGAGGGAGACACAGGGGGAGACATATGGGGAGACAAAGGTGTGGGTGAGTGCACAAGCTGAGCTCTGTCGGCCTGCCAGTTGGAAATCACAGATTCACACCTTTTGTAAAGATTGTTACCCAGTTTCAATGTGTCTTGGTTTCCGCTGTGGCTGGATGGAATGATAGAGGCTGGATCGGTGCTGGTGTTGGTTCTCAATTCAGGACCAGGGCTGCTGATAGTGGGCTGGCTGCCAGTGGTGTTTGAGCTGGACATAATGTACTGTGGTTGATAGATCGTAGTGAATGAAGATTGAGTTGCTGAACAGGCTAGTCTGCCTCACCCTGCTGCTGCTAGGCATGATATTGCTGCGACTTGCATGAAAGGTTTATTCCGGTCCCTCTGACAAAGGACTTGTGATGAAGGGGAATTGCAGTCAAAGAGCCGCAAATCGTCTGACTGCCTATATCAGCATCTGATAACGCATGTAGCAAGCATACATGCATTGCCAGATTCTATGGTGTCTGGCTGTAACCAAAAGTAACAGAAAAAAATGGACTTCCCACCACCCCTAAAAAAGAAGAAAAAAGATACACCGTAAGGGAGTCGAACCCTTGCCGCGTCGAATTAAACATGAAGCAGACACAAGCTTGACAGATTACATGGCAACGACGCATGATACCGTTTCACCAACGGTGTTGGATTGCTGGTTTTTGCTGTTCTTATTCCAATATGTTTAGTGTTACTTTGGCACAATTGCACAAGTACTTGGCAGAAGAGAATGATGTACAACAATAACGGTTCTATATTGTTCATCTGTCATATGTGCCCCATGCTCTTACTCATGTATTTGCTGACTGGCTGAGACCAGGATATCAAGGTCGTTTGTTAAGCTGTGAAGCAGAAGCACTAGGAATCTATAAATCATGATAATATCTCACACCTCTGCTGCCAAGATCGTTGGTGCTAGGGATCAGAGCTGATCCGAAAACAAAAGCGGAGCTGGCGGTGTTCCCGTCCATGGCCTTGTTCAGAGCCCTTCCAAGACCGGAGTTAGGTTCAGAGTCTTCGTACAAGCTGTGAATTTGGTTTTGGTGTCAAGACCGGTGAACAACATGATGCGGTGGCTTGCGATGTGACGCTGTGTGTAATAACGGGCAACGAATTGAGAAAGCTATCATTTGAGGAGGGAAAGAAGGAGTCGGGAAGGACGAAGGGGGAAGTGTATACTGTCTCAATCAGGCATGACATCACCTTTTATCCACTTTTTCTTCTCAAGCATTGCACGGTAGTGATGATGCGTTGAACAAAGGCGGTCTTGCAGCTGTCTCAACAAAGAATGGATCGACCAAATCTCAAACGGGGAGAACAATGACGAATGTGCGAAGCTCGCCGTCACATCCTTTCAAGGTATGTGACGTGTCACAGCCTGTCAGCATGTGTTCCACTGCACTGCTGTTGAGCGTTGCAATAGCTGTGCGCCACATGAAAACTCAGTTCTGGTACGGCACTGCTGACAAGGGACGTCTGCACGCGGCAGTATGGAAGCTCCAGTATCGGTGAAGTGAGCATTGTGCAAAGTCCACAAGAAGAAGTCTGCGGCAATGGACATGGTGCCAGCACATGGGTTGAGCACGGGAAAGGATAACGTTGTTCGCATCTAGAGTCCTGAGGTCACTACCGAAATCAACGACGATCACCTGTTCTGAAACCACTACACGATTCCATCGCCTGTGCCTCATAGAGATACCTCTTCGCTTCACCTTGAAAGTATGTCTTGTGGCTTTCGCTGATCTTGTTGCCAGAGCGAAGCATCCACTCGTTGAGCCAGAAGGAATTGTCTATGCCCACTTTGCAAGCGAATCCGATTTCGCCCTGCTCTAACCAGCGCGCGTATTGCTTCTCACCGAGGCTGTACTGGCTGTAGATATTGTGGTCACGAGCCAGGGCGCAACGAGTGCGTATCCAAATTTTGGTACTACGTGAAGTGGACTTGGTGGAAGAGTTGACGTCTGGCTCTGACGTCGCATGAGAGGTGGCCGGCTCGTGGGGGACATGTTGGGCGATGGAATGCGAGGCCGGGGCTGCAGGAAAGACTTCTTGGTAACTGGACTGATTGGCAGACGGCTCAGCAGAGACTTCTGGGGAAGTCAACTGAGTACCAGAGGCCTCAGAAGAGAGATCCGCGGAAGTGGGAGATCAAGTGACGACATCGTCAGTGAGGGTGATCTCGGACCTGTTGTCAAAATCGGGGTCGGACATGATGCAGTGACCTGTGATTGAAGGTTGTATGTTGACAAAGTGATGTAACATTCGCGAGTTCGAAAGATAGCGTGAGGGAAATGTTTGCCACCCCAAGCCAGCAGGCATCACCTTTCATCATATCGGAGATCGTATACAGCATCTTCATCCTTTCAAGGTGTACGACGTGTCACAGCATGCCAGCGTCAGCCCCTGCAGCGTCATATCCCGACCGTCAGTGATCTTCCCTTTGTTTCTCGCCAATACCTTCGACCTCGGAAAGTACTCGGTAAGAGGACCAACCATGTAATAAGAGTACATTCCGCGCTCTAGTGAGCGTAATCGTACAAATAGATCACCTCCGCTTTATCCGCTTACAATATTAATACTTCTCCCATGGCCCTCCGATCCCAGATCCCAAAATACCGTTCAGACGATGCTGCAATGCTGCACAGTCCGCGGAACGGCCGTAGACACGACGATGTCTACGCTCAGATGAGCAAGACATACTTGCCCAATTTGTTCATGACTTTGTCCCAGGGTCTTTTGCCCTCTCCATTGTCAATCCCGCGCCATTGCTCTATCATCAGCTCGCGCTGTGAGACATCAGACACGGCGCATCAGCTTCTCTTCGCACATACCGAAGGAGAAAGGAAAAGAAAATGTGTACTCACAGCAACCTCGAGGTCTTCGCAGTAGTCGCCTTGGAAAGCATCGAATAGCTCTCTGACCTTCTCCCGCTTCTCGGGTAATGCGAACACTCCAGCGATGAGTAGTGGCCAGATCAGCATGACCGACATGCGCATAGCGGACGCTTCGGATAAAAGTTCGAGGATGTGGTCGATCGATTTCACGATGCGAGGCGTCGATGTCGGTTGTTCGAGGATCTGATTATATTGGTCAGCCGACATATTAAGCGGTTTGTATTTCAAAGCATCATGCTCACGTCTGCGAGGACGAAGACGACCGCCATGTATTTGTAGATATAATCACCACACTAAGCAGGACATCAGCTGAACAGCCCAACGCCGCATATGCAGACACTTGCAACTCACTGTCACTCTGACATGTTGCGGCAGCGCATTCAAACTGTTCCCCCATATATCCAGTTCAAGCAACAGACAGTGAGATTCTCGCTCGAGATGTTGCGCAACGTCCCACATCTCCTCGCTTTGCCCCTGGACGGTGACCCCTAGTCGACGTTTCTGAGAGTCGAGCACGGCGATCTACAGATACCGAGCAGGAGATTTGTAAGCGGGAGTACACATAAGTCGTAGTCGGCATCGTCTCAAGAAGCACGACTGCGGGACACTCACCCTGGCTACGAGATCAACCATGGCTCTCGATATACCAAAGCTTCTCTCCACGGATTCCCACTCCCATCTTGTCTGCGAGGTCTCGACGCTGTCGAACCACCACGTATCGTAATTACCTAAGACGGCCGGTTCCTTTCCGGTGATGAAGGACGCTACCAGATGAGCAATTCAGTGTCAATCGCTGGGTGGTCTGCCTAGAAGGAGCTTTTGACGGCGAAGTGCTCACCGAAGACGTCATGAGTCGCCAGATTCTCCAGAAGGTACCGCCTCGTGAACGAGTACCCAGCCCCTTCCAACATCGCTTGTGGTCCACCTTTCTTGTTGACCAGATTCAGAGCAAATTCCAGGTTATCTCGCCAGGTGGGATCAGCACTGATTACCTATCAAATGGAAGGAGCTCATCAGTACTCGCTTTGGGGACAGTACTTGTTGTTGAAGCTCACATCGCGGATACACAGCAGTGTGCAAGCTGCCAGAATGCTATCGACTGCAATAATGCCAAAAGTCAGCATGGCATGTAGCTTCATTGAGCCAAACTTGAAGACTTACTCTGATCCGGCCCATTGTCATTCCTGGCAGCCAAAGTGATATTGGACAGTGTCGCCCTCTTGAACTTGTTCCCCATGTCCTTCAATCTACTCCTCTGCAATTCCCAGTTACTGCCTAACTCTGCACTGCTGACCGCGTCCTTCGTTTCATGGGCAAAGTGTGAGACAGCAACGCTAAGCATGCTCATGCGGACCGCGGCTGATGCGGCCGAGGTAGTGTCGAGCAGTTTGATAGGCGTACATAATGCCAGTAACGGGTTTGGACCGATATTTCCCATCGTTATTAGTATTCGTGTGGCGTTATTGCAGTAGTGATGGAATAGCGTCCGCGCCGTCGGAGATGGGAAGGCATTGGTGAGCACGTCGATCACGCCGGCAGTCAGGGTATTGTTTGAGAGGTTTCGATGTCGATGAGACGGGCCAAATTCGAAAAGCACTTCATCGTGGGCATACGCTCTACCAAGGAACAACGAGTCAGTCGCAGCGGCAGCCAACGGTGCTTTACTCACAATAGCATCGTGTCGACCATCTGTAGTCTCGGATGACCTAGATTGGGCGGCAGAGAAGGCGTTCTCGAGCCCACGCTGGTAGTCGTGTTGCCATCGGGTCCTACTTTGACCATTCGTCGATTAAGCAAGAGAGATTTGGTGAAGTTGTCAAAGTGAGGCAGGAGCTTCTGCTTCGACATGGACGTAGACGTGGATGCAGCGTTATTGCCAGTGCGACCGCTACCATTGACATTTCCGTCAACATTGTTGGCAAGACCGCCAGTGGTAGCGACAGGAGAGCTGGAGGTTTGTGCATTCGAGGTGAAAGATGGTGGGCTGACGAAGGGGATAAAATCGTTGAGAAAGCTGAAGTCGGGAGCAGTCTAAGTGAGATAAGGGTTAGGTCTGACGTCGGGCTTCGGGCGAAGGATGGATAGCCTCTTACGTTGTGTAATAAGTTGCTTGGTGAAAAGCCTATTCCACTTGTACCTCCGCCCAGCAGATCACTGTGCGACAGTGACGTGCCGTCTTGTGGGGACGTATCCGGCGCACCACCTCCGATCACTTGGTCCATGCTCCACGTCCCGCTACCGTTGGCGAGGGCCGTGGACGAGTGTATGTCGTTAAGATTGATATGTTGGACCGGATTATTGTCGTCCCGCCCGCCCATGTAAGTCACTTTATCCAAGCGGACTTTCTTGTGAGCGCTTTCCGGCCCTGCGTCCTTCTCCGCAGCGGAGACTGATGATCCTTCTCTGCCCTTCTCGCTGCCCGTCGTAGTACTCTTTCTCTTCCTTCCGCTCTCACTCTGCACGGCATATTCGCACTCTCTCTGAGACGCAACGCATCGTAGACACGCGGGGATAGTCTCGTCGCATTTGACCTTATGGATGCGACATGACCGGCAGCCGGTGGTGGAGCGAGTGTACTTGAGCTTCTTGGGCGTGGACGAGAGCCGCGGTTGCGATGCCTGGATGAGATGCGTTATACAGAGTAAGAAATGGTTATGTCAGCTCAAGCACACATAAATCCCGTGAACGCAATTTCCAAGGCGTCGGGACCTGCGACGACGACCAGCAACACCACGCACCACTTGGTCGATCACATTCTTTGCTCTGTTGGCGTCGACAATCCGCCCTATGACAACAAGACTGATAAGCCCCACCTCGCAGTGCTTCAGTCAAGCGATGCACTCACGGGCCTGCCGCGAGATTTCCGCATAGTCATAATGGAGAGACATCCTTCTGGAAAAGCATGTGGACCGCTGGGATGCATACACAGAAAGCTGTGTACGATAGCCAGCGTCGACAAGAGGTAAATAATAGTGGATTGAACGAAGTGAGAGGAGAGAGAGATAAACTCGGTCCGAGTCGTTTTCAGGTAACGTTATTTCCAACAGCTCGGACTTATCGTTGTTTTCTTTCAAGATAGCAATTGAGGTTATCACATAAGCATGAGCATAGAAGGACTCGTCTCAGCAGAATATCGAGCAGCGCAGCAAGAAGAGCTGGTCTGGTCAGCTAGTGCAGCTTCTGAGAACGAGGGTGTAGTAAAATGTGCGTAATGCTCCGCAGACAGATGCTGGGCCAATAACGATGACGACCAAATGATCTCACTCGTGCGATGCATCATCCGCGATAAAGGCAAGCTCTCAGACTTGACAGCCGTGACGGGCAGTAGTGAGGCAGATATGTCTTCTTGAGATCACTTGTGTGTCGCTGGGCAAGCCCTTTGTCGGACTCGCCGATCCCGAAGCCGGCTCTAGTCGCGGTGGATGTCATTTCGGTCGAGAAAGTCCACGTTTAAGGACTGGATCACACGAGATTGCTAGATTACGATTGCACCCAGGAGGGATGGATTGAGGCCTGGCCTAGCGTTTGGGTGGACACCATAGGAAACAGCTTACCAACTGTTCCGATTGATCGGATGATACCTCCTTCACGTGCGTTGCTGCCTACAGCGACGCTATGCACGAGCTGAGCCGGTAGATGTACCACGCACACCCGATGAGCTTTCGATACTTTGCGACTTCGGCCAGCCCGCCGAGTCCCCGTCGTATTTGGTTCTATATGTGGGTATACCAATTGAAGCCAATATGCAAACAGAGGAGCAAACGAGAGCTCTGAGGATTCGGGATATGGCTTAGATCTCAACTTTGCTGTAGCTACTGTTGAACGCCATGGAACCCTTCCGACTACTTCTCAGGAGCGAGACAGTTGTACCGATGATCCCATGAGGACAAGGATCAGGTAGATGGATACAGCGCAGCGCTCGCATTCGACTGTTTCATACTACCCTTTTGCTGTGAAGGCAGAGTGTTTCTGTCTGTATGTATCTCGTGCCCGTGCAGTCTATTGTCAGTCAGTATCTGTACTCGCGCGCCTTAAGGCGACAAGAAAGCATGTGTGTTCGTTGTTGTTCTGGATATTGTAGAACGACAGCTGGACGTTCTGCACTGACGCCCGCGAGAATGACCTTATCTCCCCACAGAATGCGCCAAGCTGTGGACTCCGGTATCCGGATATGAGCACCGGTCCTTCCTATTGGTGAAGCGTCGCCAAGTACGAGTATGCGCCGCTTACCATCGGAATTGTCTCCCTGATCTAGTCACCGAACAGGTCACCGACGGCTCTAGCCGGTTGAGATATCGCGTGTTCGCTATCGTCGCACGATTACGATCGTGCAGTACTACCGTCGTTACCGTCGTTACTTGCTTGCTTGGCGGTTGTGAGCTGACTGTACGCATGACTCGAGCCCGTCGCGTGAATGCGGACTGCTCGGCCGTGCTAGATACCGTAGATTGCGTAAACTCTTCAATAACGCTTCTACCTACGAGTACGAGTTAGCGCCCTAACACCATCACACCACCACACCAGTTTCGTCCACAGTGATAATCGGAACCATTGCAGACCTATCTCCAGTGACCATCTGGCGACTGCACCATGACCAAATCATCATCAGACAGTGCCCCTATAGTAGAGGCCGCGCCAACCTTCGCGGATGCGTACCCCAACGACGAAGACCGGTTGTTACCCGTCAAGAATCGCCTCGAGTCTTTCTGGCTCACGGAGAGAGATTCAAATTTACAGAATGCACGGACGACCGCAGAAGTACCTAGCCATGCAGACGTGGTCATCGTGGGCAGTGGGTTGACCGGCTCGTTGATGGGCTATCGCATGTATGCCGAGGCGGAGAAGAGGGGCAAGCCGATCAACATCGTCACGCTTGAAGCCGACGAGTTCTGCGGAAGTGCAACGGCGCGCAATGGTACGTTCACCCCAGCTTGGGCAGCGACATATGAGTTGCGAACTGATATCAGACCTGCAGGAGGCCACTGTAAACCGACGACGATCTTTGGGTACCGCAACCAAAAGGCCAAGCATGGCGCGGCGGTCGCCAACCAGATCTTCACCTTCGAGGCAGCCGCGCTACAGCAGTACGTCGATATAGTGAAGAAGGAAGATATCGACTGTGACTTGCACGTCACACGGGCTTTCGACGTGTGTTTCCAGCAGGAAGACGCGGAGAACGGGAAGAAGGACCATGAAGCGCGCGTGGCCGACTGGCCTGAGGATTGCAAGAAAAACGATTTGAGGGCTGTCGACGACCCGAAGGAGCTTGAGGATCTCACTGGTATTCGAGGAGGTCACTGGGGTGCGAGCTATCCTGCTGGACATCTTTGGCCGTACAAGCTTGCCGCTGCCTGTGAGTCGGAGCATCAGCTCGTGGACACTGTAGATGGGATACTGACGTCGCGCAGTAACTCGTATCAGCTTGAAGAAAGGCTTGAACCTTCAAACACATACTCCAGCTTTATCCCTTGAGCCGGCCGCGAATGAGGAAGGACAATGGGAAGTCACTACTTCTCGAGGAGTCATCACCACACCATCCGTCATCGTCGCCACCAACGCGTTCACCTCCGGGTTCTTACCAGAATTCAAAGAGCTCATTTTCCCCATCATCGGTACGGCATGTTCCATTACTCCAGCGCCTTCGCACTCGCCCGGCTCGAAGCCTGGACCTATCAAGTACACTTATGGATTCCGACACGCGCCGGGAGAAGTGGACTACATGATCCCGCGACAAGGGCGTGGTCGCGTCCAAGGGCACGGAGACAGGAGTATTATCCTTGGTGGAGCCAAGGGCGAGTACCTCGAGGATATCGATCTGTGGTACAATACCAAACGGGACGATCGACTATTACCTGGAGTCGTCAAGTACTTTGAGGAGTACATGCGCAAATTCTTCGTGGGGTGGAATGGCAATGAGCACGGAAATGTCGACCGAGTATGGGCAGGTGGTAAGTCACTCTCGATCATCCGGACGATAGCACATCAGATGCTGACTGAAAGCATCACCCAGTTCAAGCCTACTCTAGCGACTTCATTCCGTACGTCGGAGAAGTCCCTGGAAAACCTGGAGTCTTCGTCTCCGCCGGCTACACAGGCCACGGTAGGTCTCCGTCTTTGTTACACTCGCGCTCGCTGGCCACTTGTTGCAGATTACTGATACCTTTGGTTACAGGAATGCCCCGTATACCAGGCTGCACAGCTGCTGTCGCCGCCTTGGCTTCAGCTCGCCTCGAAGACGGGTGCATCACGCCAGAAGCTCAGCAGGCTTACGAGGATTCTTTGCCTAAACCATTCTGGCTGACGAAGGAGAGGTTTGAGTCGAGAGTCAATATCATTCACGCAGCTATGGGTCAAGCGGACAAGGCGCAGATTGATCCGAAAGAGGCGGACGAGGCGGTCATGGCTGCAAGGGCTGTGGGGGCCATGAAGATATAGTTATACATGCATAGACACTTTTTGTGCATTTCGCACAGATGATTCGCAGCGGTACAGCGGCGCAGTAGTAGCATTGTTACTCGTGCAAAGACGCTTCTTCTGGCTTGACCATAGTCTCGCACAGATGGACGCGATGGTGGCTCAAGCTCGATTAGTCCCAGACTCAGAAGACAAATGGTCCGACGTATGCGGTTTGGACTTTGAGTCGGGAGGCAGCAACGAGCGCTCTTGAGTGACAAGCTGCACCTAACATGTTTCTGGACGCCGTAGTCCGGTGAGATCCAGTCCACCAATTGAAATAAGCTACAAGCGTATTTTAATGGAGGAATTCATCTATCATATGGTCGGTGTTCTATGCTAAGTGCTCTACTTCTTGCCCCACTTCTCAACGATACCCTTGCCCAATGAGACGAGATCGGGAGCGACGAAATCTGATTTGCCGAAGATGTCGACACACTCGTCGTACTCGTATGTGGTAGTGTAGGCAGTGACGAAGCCGGCGGCTTTGGCAGCGGCGCAGTCCCATGAATGTGAGGCTGTAAAATTCCTATCAGCTCCAACTCAGGGGTAATGGTACGAGGTACAAGTGCACTCACCAGCAAAGACTGAGATCTCTCCTGGCTTGTCTGCGCCGGCCTTCTCCCTGGCGAACTGGTACACCTCGGGTTCTGGCTTGCCGGCCTTGACCATGTCGGCGGAAAGGATGTGGTCGAGGGGCATCTCGACGCCAGCGTGGTCGAAGTAGCCCTTGACGCGGTCGATGTTGGCGTCGGACGCGCACCAGACCTCGAAGCCGCCGTCGCGGAGAGTCTGCATCATCTCCTTCAATCCGGGCCTAGCTTTGAGCTTGAGGTATTCGGCCTTGATGTAGTCCATGTCCTCCACGGTGAAGAAGTCTTCCAGCGCTTCGACGGGCACGCCAGCTTGGAACAAGAGGCGCTTCAGGGTGCCGACCATGATCTCGAAGAAGGGCTTGTACTGCTTGATCTGCGACAGGTACGAGTAGTCCCGCTCAGTCGAAGTGATCCACGAGTAGAACAGGAGCTTGGAGGGCATCCCGTATTTGGCCAGCTTCGCGCCCAGTCGCTCTTGGAGCGCTTCCGCACCGTTATCGTACGAGACTAAGCATGGCAAGCATGTCAGCCTGAGCTCAGGCCAGCCAGTGGGCAGCGATGGAAGAGACTGAGATACTTACAACATGTTCCAACGACGTCGACTGCGTTGAGAACAAGGGTCAGCACAGCAACAATGTGCGCAGAGATAAGCAGGTAAGGTCACTTACAAACTACTGAAGGCATGATGGGCTATTGGTGATGGTGTTGTGGTGGGCGAAGTGGTAGCGGTTGGATTGGGGTTGATTATGGAGAAGCAATTTACAGAAGAGAGATCTTGGTAAAGTCCTATGAGGGATAGGCGACCTTTAAAGTATGTTCTAGGACATATGGTATGGTAGCAAGCCATGAGGTGAGTACCCGAGCTCGGGCCGACGAGGTCTCACCCATCGGCTAACTCCATCGAACCAGTCAACGAAGCGCCAAGAAGCTTATCGTCACAGCAACAGATAGCCGAACCGACGCTTCCTGAGTTCATAATGACCTGAAAAGGAAGTTCCCACCGAAACCGAAGTTCGGATATGCCCATCGTGCTTCTGCGTTGCCGACGGCTATAACGGAGCCCATAACGGACTCTCGATCTGTCAATAGCTTTCGTCAAGTAAGAGCAGAGCAATGCGGCCTACGGCCCTATGCACGAATCCGCAAACGACGACTGTGCACGTGCCAAGTGCCATGAGCTTTTCCCAGGCGTACTCGCCTATGGAGAGGCTTCACGAACACGCTTATCAGTCCGGGACCGAGACCAGAAGCTGAACGCTCTGTTCTTGATCGAGAATGTTTCGCCATCAGTCAACTAACGTTGTAAAGCATCTCAGCTATAGTGTTCGACCTCGCCTTGCCATTAGACAGACCTTCAGACTAGCATCCACCATGCCCTCCTTGGACAGCGCTTCCGCTACTTCTCACATCGCCTTGTTGCCATCGGCCTCGAAGGGTTTACCATTGACCACTTCGACCGAGGGCCTCCAGGCGATCGCCGATAAGCACATCACCAAAGGACTTGGCAGACTCCGCGACCATGTCTTCAAGGAAGGCCAGGGGTTGAGGGTCCTCACCACTGTGCGTATCTGTATCTATCACATGTATCTTCTGTGCATGATGCTAACGATGGGTGTGCGCAGGACAACCGAAAGTTGCTCGACTTCACTTCCGGTATTGGAGTCACGTCACTCGGCCACGCCCATCCAGATGTAACAGCGGCGATCGTCGCCCAAGCACAATCTATCATCCACGTGCAATGCGCCATCGGTCTTTCGGAACCATATGTCCAACTGGTCGAGTCGTTATTGACCATGATGCCCGATCCGAGCTTGGACAGTTTCTTCTTCTGGAACTCTGGGTCAGAAGCTATCGAAGCCGCTATCAAGGTCGCCAGGACAAAGACTCGGAGAAACAACATCATCGTCATGCAGGGCGGCTATCACGGTACGTTTACTTATGCGAGCTGATCTTGTGAGGCGAAGCTGATAAAAAGCGCAGGACGAACTTCGGGAGCCGCGGCTCTGACTCGGTCAAAGACTTCTTTCTTCAAGGGCAGCGGACCTCTCATGGTATGTACCAAGTCGCGTACGGCAATGAAAGCGCATGGCTGATGCAGCTTCACAGCCTTGCGTCTACACTACTCCCTTCCCTTACTGGCACGCTATGGGTTTGCCCAAAGACACGCCAGAGGAGACATTGGTCGAGCAAGCGATCTTAGGTATTGAGAACCTGCTTCAACAACAGACCGCGCCGGAGGACACGGCAGCGATCTTCCTGGAGCCGGTCATTGGTGAAGGCGGATACGTCGTTACCCCACCAGCATACATCCACCATCTCCGCCAACTCTGCGACAAGCACGGTATCCTCCTTGTTATCGGTACGTATCAATATGTACCGTCTATCGCTGTCAAGTCGTTGACACTGACACTGTCCTTGTTGTACTGCAGATGAGATCCAGACAGGATTCGGACGAACGGGCAAAACATTCGCCATTGAGCACTCGGGTGTCACGCCCGATGTGATAGTCTACGCCAAGGGCTTCGCCAACGGTATGCCGATCTCAGGTATCGTGACTCGCAAGGAGATCATGGATTCCATGGCTCCTGGTTCTCTCGGCGGCACGTACTCTGGAAACGTGGTGGCATGCGCCGCTGCGCTCGCCACTACGCGTTATATGCGTACTTATGATGTTCTGGGCAACGTCCAAGCTCGCTCTGAGCAGATCTTCAAGGGTCTTCGAGAGATTCAGGCGGACGAGGCCAATGGCGGGTGGATGATAGAGGAGGTTCGCGGCAAAGGCGTAAGTGCACTGGCTGAACATGAAGACGAATACATGCTGACATCCTGTGGTGGATTTGATTGTACAGCTCATGGTCGCATTGGAATTCAAAGACCCCAGCTCGCGCATCACTTCCTCGCATTCCAAAGGCGACTTTGCCCTGCCCAAGTACCTGAACGTCCTAGTCCAGAACGCATGCTACGACCGCGGTCTCCTGGTTCTCACCACCAGTATATACCCTGTCCTCCGCATGATCCCTGCGCTGATCCTCAGTGAGGAGGAGGTCGACGAGGCTCTGGCCATCCTCAAGGAGGCTGTGGCGGAAGTCGCCAAGAGTGTCGAGGGCAAGCAATAGACATTTTTCTCGTTTCCTGTAGTTATGACTTTTATGCAGCGTGTCTCTTCCTGTCACTTACTGATCAGTGCGAGAAAAGACATAGATTCATCGCAGGACTGTCGCCACGCCCATTCTCGTGAGACAGCAAGCTCGGTAGGCAATTCCCATTCTGTGCCAAGAAGAATTCCTGCTCGACCAGCTCAGTCACCTTTGGTTCTCTCGTAATAAGCGGGACAGTAGCGTATATCGGCCCACAGAAGCGAATCACAGACCGCTCTCGCTACGTTGCCGCAGGCCTCGTAGCAGCTGCCAGCTAGCGCCTGCTAGCTAGAACGAGACGACGTATGAACGAATCAGCTTGTCAGTGGGACGCTACGGATCGTACAACCAAGCTACACGCGTTGCGTGGCAAATAGCCGACGCCTAATCTGCTTTCTGATCTCGGCTGTACAGGAATCTAAGTTAGTGGTTAGTCTCGACTTGAATGCCGTCCTTAATTTCGGATCACGGCTATGGCTGTACGGCTGAACTAGATGGCATGCAGAAATTTGGTGTTGTCGCTCGCTCATTGTCTATCAGTGCTTGGGTACATAACTCTTGATCTCAGCAGAAGGCAGCGCATACCCTACAACCACATACTATCTTAGCTACAGCTGCAAGACGAACATGTCCGCCTCCACTCGCACGCAAGATCTGGCGGTGAGCTGCCCCATACCGCCGTCCATGAGAGTCTGACAGACTACTAACGAAATCATCTACGGGTACAGGCTCTCCTCACCGACGCCGGGCTGTTCAAGCCCAAGGGCTACATCAACGGTGAATGGGTCTCAGCCTCGGACGGGGCCACATTCCCGCTGTACAACCCGGCAACCGGCGCCCTGCTCGCCGACATGCCCCATATGCCCAGATCGCAAGTCGCAGAGGCGATCGTACGTTTGCTCTTCCTATAATCCTACATTCCTGTCATTCTGTGTGCAGATGTTGACGAGACGCAGGACGCAGCCAAAGCTGCGCTGCCCGCATGGTCGGCTCTTACGGCTTATCAGCGCCAAGATTATCTCTTGAAATTGCACAAAGCGATGGAGGAGAACAAGGAGGATCTCGCGCTCATCATCTGTGCGGAGAACGGTAAACCCCTAGCTGAGAGCAAAGGCGAGATTGGCTATGCCGCGACATATGCTACCTGGAATGCTGCTGAGGCGTTGAGGTGGGTCGCATCCATTCTCTCCATAGTGCGACCTTAGCTGACACCCAGATCAGAACGTACGGCCGTACTATACCGTCGCCGTACCCCGGCACTCGCAATACCGTCATCAAGCAGCCGATTGGAGTCTGCGGCTTGATCACACCTTGGTGCGTTCTCCCCCTCTTCTAGCTTCATCTCACTCACAGCTAATATATGCTGTCATGGTACAGGAACTTCCCCAACGCTATGATCACGCGTAAGATGACCCCTGCCTTGGCAGCAGGCTGCACAGTGGTCATCAAGGCTCCGGCAGAAACACCTTTGTCCGGTCTTGCCATGGCTGTGTTGTGCGAGCGGATCGGTATACCTGCCGGAGTCGTCAATATCGTCACTATGGACAAGGGCGACCGGGAAGCTGCAGCTGGGTTGGAGCTATGCGAGAAGTGCGTAGTGCTCCGTCATCGGGCTCTATTCTGTGGCACTGATAAAAGTAATTCCTAGCCGCAAAGTCTCCAAGCTCTCGTTCACTGGCTCCACCCCTGTTGGACGTCTGCTCATGAAGCAGAGCAGCGGCTCCTTGAAGAAGCTTTCCTTTGAGCTCGGGGGCAATGCAGCGTGAGTTGCAGCAGTCTCAAGTGCGATGAGTGCTCTGCTTACTTGCGCCGTCAGCTTCATCATCTTCGAAGATGCGGATCTGGATCTGGCCGCTAGCGGCGTCGTCGCATCAAAGTTCCGAGCTGCAGGACAGACTTGCGTTTGTGCGGTGAGTACACGATCCCTTCAGCGCAACTCACATAATAAGCTGATCCTTTGATAGAACCGGATCTTCGTTCACTCCAAGATCTACGATGCATTCGCGTCGAAATTAGTGGAGAAGGTCAAGGCGCTCAAAGTCGGTAATGGGATGGACGAAGGCGTGACCATCGGTCCTCTTGTCTCTCAGCGCGGGGTGGAGAAAGTCGACCGTCACGTACAAGATGCCGTCAAGCTCGGTGCCAAGGTGCTCGTGGGTGGGAAAAGGATTGAGAAGGGGGACGGATCATGTTTCTTTGAGCCGACAGTCCTCTCGGGCGTCCCGCCCCAATGCGCAGTAGCGGAGGAAGAGACGTTCGGTCCGCTCGCACCCCTCTTCTCCTTCGAGGACGAGGACGACGTCGTCCAGCGAGCCAACGCGACCGAAGTCGGTCTCGCGGGCTATTTCTACACTAAGGACTTGACGAGGGCGAACAGGGTCGCCGAGAAGCTCGAGGTGGGCATGGTGGCTGTCAACACCGGCGTTATTGCGCAGGCATGTATACCCTTTGGCGGAGTCAAGCAGAGTGGTTTCGGGAGAGAAGGTGGGCCAACTGGTATTGAGGAGTTTTTGGTTGATAAAGTGAGTTGCTCGTCGGTGGGCATCGTCAATCTCGGCAAAAACAGGCGCTGACGTCTGCTTAGCTCATTACCATCGGCGGATTATAGATCATATGTGCCTCTTCTCCAGCATAGAGCCTTCACGCATGCATGTCAATTGTCGACAACAATGGACACTGCACCATGCATCACAAATCAGAGAGCCTGGCTTGTAACATGCATGTGCACGTCACCCACACGTTTTAAAGTCGCGAGCGGGAGTATTTGATATGGACGGACGGCTTGACGAAAGACCACTAAGAAGTTACCCTCGTCGTGTCTTCTCGCCATCAACTTCATGGTTCTATGAAGACGCGAGCTGGAAGACATTTAAGCGATTCGCCGGTTGGAAGGCAGCGTGGTTCTGATGTTCTTGGGTGTTCACTCGCGATCCTTTGTGCTCCGTCATCTTGATCCCAAGACCGGACCGATCGACGGACACGCCACTCCTACTAAAGCATCTCACGGCGCTTTCTCTTTCTCTATCAATATACTTCCCACATCTCTGCTACATATCTTGACCGATCACGCACAGTCAACTTCACACGATCTCACAATGTCCGACATCCGCTCTACCGCTGGTCAGAATACCGAGGCTTCCGCTTCCGCTTCCACTCAAGTTTCCACAGTCGACCCGAGCGGTGCGACGGCTGTCGAAGAGTCCACCGGATCGAGTGCGACTCCGCCCGCATCCCTCGCCGAGGTGAGTATGAGATGGGTTGATACTGTATTGTCACCGTACTTCTCGAGTTGACTAGACAAGTGATTGCTGACATATACATCGACAGTACCGCAAGTCCATTGTTCAAACCACGAAGGAACAGCTTGCACAAGCCACGGCAGACCCGCTCAAGCAGCAGGAGAAGCGCTTTTCTAAAGGCTACATGGCAGCTTCCAGCGCTGCTCGCTCCAGGGGTACTTAGACTCCTTCAGTACTTCCCTCCAGTTTCTGAATCCCTCAGGCGGATTCAAAGAGTGAGATAGAAGAGACAATGCGTAGCGTTAGTCAGTGTTAGTGAGATGCAGCGATGTTTATAGCGAATGAACCTTTGGACCCGTCAATGAAACCTACTGTAAGTTGCCGGAACCGCCTCCACCGCCGTGCCTGAACTGTTACTCGAGTACAGCGATGTTCTGCAAAAGTTGAATCTGTCAATAACCGCCTGTCCTTCTGTGACAAGCAACTTATACAACTATTCTTGGTGCAGCGTGCAGCGCGGAGATGTGCGGCCTGACACTCACGATCACCCCTGTATCGAGCTCGACTCCAGCGGCAGACACAGACAAAGAAGAGGTACTGGCTTCACTCCGCGCGTCCAACTCTGCCCGCGGACCAGATTGTCAACGATCGCATATCGAGCGCATCACTACCAACGATGGTCAGGTGATAGAAGTTGTTCTAACTGCTTGTGTGCTGGGATTGAGGGGGGATCTTACGTCCCAGCCGTTGATTAGTGAGACGGGCGTATTGGGCTGGAATGGACAGGTGCGCTTTACCTATACCATCATCAGCAAATAATCTGGAGAGGGATGGAGTAAAGTATGGGCGCTAATCCGTTCGGTTTGGAATGTAGATCTTTCAGGGCCTCGAGATTGGACCGAACGAAAATGATACAGCCAAGATCTTTGAGAGGCTTGAGAAGGGAGAAGATCCTCGTCGGCTGCTATCGAGCGTGGAAGGACCGTGAGTGATTCACTACTATACATCCTTCTCAACAGATTCAGCTGACCGAAGAAGCAGATACGCCTTCATCTATCTGCACGTAAGCTTTTTCTTGCGCCCGAAATGCAGGTACACACTAATTGGGAAGACTCATATGCACAGCGCCCCACAGCAACGATGCATTTCCAGCTCGACCCCCTCTCCCGCCGCTCACTCCTGATCCATCCCCCCGAGCCGCTTACTGGTACCACAGATACCTTCGTTCTGAGTTCCATGCGAAGTAGTCTTGCGCGTGAGCGTGGACTGGAAATGCGAACCATGTTGGGTGGAGAAGGGGGGATAATTCGGCTTAGGGATATTAAGCTTAGTGACGCAGAGGGTGAAACCGTAAGTTGCTGACGTCAATGGTTGTTGCATTGGAGGTCGTTCGTGCTCATGCCTGATCGTTACTTTAGAGGATGGACTTGAGTGGAGCACTTGATATGCGCCATAACCTCGCCGGAGAGGATATCGCCGAAAGTTCCTCAGCGCCATGGGTGAGCTATCCCCATTCCTCATGCCCGTCATCTGGAAAGCGACTGACGCTTAGCTTCGATAGACCCGAGTCGCGCCTGTCAACGCTTCCATACCCGTGACCGAGCCGCTCGACAATGACACCGAAGAGGAAGCAGAAGTGGCTCGTTTCATAGACTTTCTCCAGGCAAGCGTTAAGCGGAGAGCAGACAATATCCCTCCAGTAGCGCACGGGTACGTGTCCATCATCTACTAGCGAATGACCAGGAAGGATGTCCAGCTGATCTAGTGTGCTGTGCAGCGAGAGCCGAGTAGCCGTTCTTTTTTCTGGCGGGATAGACTGCACGTTCCTCGCGTACTTGCTACATCAGTAAGTTGCTTTCCTTTCGATTGGAACACCGATCTGCAACTCGTTTCCAGCTCCAGCTGATCCTCGCTGTGCACAAAGGTGCATACCTCCCGACGAACCTATAGATTTGATCAACGTGGCCTTCGCTCGTCCCCCATCCACCGGTATCAACCAGAATGGCAGTGGCAAGGGCAAAGAAAAGGCTGTCCCCGCAAACGAGCTTTCCCAAAACGAGGAGGCTGTAGGACCAAATCCGCTATATGCCGTCCCAGATCGATTATCAGGATTGGACGCGCTGGAAGAACTGCGGACTACATGTGCTGGTAGAGAATGGCGGTTTGTCGAGGTTGACGTGACGTACGAGGTGAGTTACACCGGCCTGCTTTTTAGACAATAAGCCTTGGTACCGCGCTGATACAGCATACTGTATCGATCGATAGGAATCTCGAGAACATCGGCAGAACGTGCTGGATCTCATGTACCCCTCATCAACGGAGATGGACCTTGTGCGTATTGCGAATAGCATATTGCGCACACTATCTTCTCCCCGAATACGCATAAGAGGGCTGACGATCACCTTTCATCGACGATAGTCCCTCGCATTCCCTCTATATTTCGCATCTCGGGGTATTGGCAGATATTGCACAACAGCCGAGGGAGCTCGGACGTCGTATCAAGTCAAAGCGAAAGTCTACCTCTCGGGCTTAGGAGCGGACGAGTAAGTCTTGTTCTACACTCAAGTCTACGTCTACAACCACGTCGATGTTGTCCCTCGTAATCCCTGTGCCATGAGCCGGAGCTCGTAAGCTGAGTCGTTGTGCTGGCACATAGGCAACTCGGGGGATATGCGCGACATCGCCAATCATTCATTGATCGAGGTTGGGCGGGTCTGATCAAGGAGGTCAGTCACTCTGTACTGCATGCAGCTTTTGTTGTGCTGCTTCCTGCTCACTGCGTACGGGCTATGCTGATGTGATCACAACGATAGACACAGATGGACATTGCGCGATTACCCACTCGCAATCTATCCCGAGACGACCGCCTGATCTCCTCGCAAGCGCGAGACGCAAGATACCCCTATCTCGACCTATCCTTCATCTCGTACCTCTCTTCACTCCCAATATTAACCAAGTGCAATCCAGCCTTGGGCATAGGTAGAGGCGATAAGCTCTTGCTCCGACTTGCGGCGAAGCGATGTGGGCTGCTCAGATCGAGTGAGAGGGTCAAGCGAGCGATGCAGTTTGGCACGCGGAGCGCTAAAGTCGGCGGACAGGGCAGCGGCGTCAAAGGCAAGAGAGCGGGACAGAGGGAAGTGGAATAGCGAATAGACACATGAAATGAGGTGGCGCAATGCGGCTGGGAAGCGTGAGCCTGCCCGAGAGGTCATCTGCATGTCTGGCACGATTTACGTCGTATGGTCACGAGCCACGAGCAACACGAATACATATTGTCATGTATGGGTGTATCTGTTTGAGGCTACAGAGCCAACGTTGTTGACCCAATCAGCCACACAGCTGAGACCGAGACTTGACAAGTGAGAGGTGATAACCTTGACATTTGGAAAGCCCTTCAACGCCGAAGCGAGAGAAGTCATGAGCTGTTACGGACCGGATCGCCTACAGCAGTGGTATAAGTTGATTTCTGAGGAACAGTGAAGTACGCTACGCTGCTGGATGAGACTGAGTAGACTGAGATGGCTCGGAAAGCGAGCTGTCAGTCTTGTTGGGGACACTAAGATCCAGAGGTGAGACGGCGCGAGCAACCCTCAGCTTTGGGAACACGAAGCTGCTGCTTGGGTCGTTGCTGTCAACATCGACCGGACTTGGGTGAGGTGACTCGTTCTGGCCGCCTGATGTCTGAATTGAAGCTTGATCGAAAAGGGGTTCTGATCCTTTGCGACGAGCGCTCTTGGCAGAGGTAGAACGGTTTTGGCTCATCTGTAGATTTGTAATACTTGCTGGCTTTGGTACGGCTTTGCGCTTGTATTTGGCTGTCCAAGAAGCTGCGGTTCTATCTGCTGAAACAGTGGACTTTCGTTTCTTGGGCTTCTGCGCCTTGGCTTTTGTTCCGCTTGTTTTGGTAGGCGTTTTCTTCTGAGCGACTTTTGGCGCGGTCTTCTTGGCCGTGATCATAGGGATGTTTGGGAATTCGTCCTGGGGTGCCGCAGATCCGATTGCTTCTTGTCGCTGGCGGTGGTCGTTCGTAGCGCTGTGCAAGTCCTTGCTTGTTGCACTCGGGTGTGATACCGTTGCCGCATCTGCCAGCATGTCCAAAGGGTTCTGAGCTGGTGCTAATCGGTCACCACGCAGGGCAGGTCCTGCTATAGAAATCAGCACGGGCATCATTGCAACACGTTGGTAACACACCTTTCAACATCGCAGTCCCTTGCTCCTCGTTAGTCTGGGTTTCCTGTACCTCAGGAACGACTACCAGGCTTGACAGTGCTCGACGAAGGGACCGGTATGGCAGAGAGGCTTCGTCTTGGGTTTGGGTCATAAAGCTATCCTCAATCATCTGCTTTGGCATCAGCGCCAATAATTTTTCGACTGCTAAGCGCACTTACGGTCTCATACCCTCGCTTTACGCCATTCTGTCGTTTGGCTTGCATGTCATCATTCCCATCTGCATGACATTCACCAAGCGATTCCTCGCCTTCAAGGATTGGCTCGATGTTACCGTCCGATCTGCGACGTCCGTAAGGCTGCTTTAGAGCACCTTGCGAATCTATAGGGATCGCAAGGGCGGGATCGATCGCAGAGTATGGGTCGATAGAGGTTGAATCGAACGCTGTTCGATCGTGAACCGCCTGTTGCGATACTCAACATGATGTTCTGCACTGCCGTTAGGTACGTAGGACTCACAACCCCCGCATTCTGGGATATCCACGTTAGATGCGCTCGCTAACGCTGTTAGAGGTGTGAACAACTCACCCAAAGCACTTGCCTCTCATCCGCAGCCGCAGCATCCTTGGTCATCAGGACATCGACCGCAGAAATGCCCGTGACAGCCACACTGATACGGGAAAGTCAGCTGGCACATGCAATAGACTTTTGCTATATCCTTACCCATGATGGCCGGTGTGTGTTCCGCCCAGGTCAAACTTGGCTGGTGGTTCGTCGATATGGTGTGTCCCCATCAACAGAGGCTCATTAATGGCATCACAGAATCCGGGAGCCTGGTAGCTGTGTTCGTCTGTCAACTGAAACGTCTTCATTATAAGATGTCTTGGAGGGAAGGACCTACGTTGCCGGAGCAGATTCGTTGAAGTAAAGCTGACAGTCGACGTATCGTTGCCCTGCGAGGTGTGAGAACACGAACGACGTGGTTATTGTGCAGGATGCTAACTAGGTAGATCCTGCAGCTCCATGCACATTGGTACTAGTCTCTTCAGATACAACTAGGAACGCATCAGCGCTTCCAACCAACAAGCAGCGAGGACTACTCACCCTGACTTCACGGCGAACATCTAGATGCGCTCGAGGGACTGTGAGGATCTCCGCGCGGTGAGGAGCTGATTGAGCACCCGTTGCATGTGTCATTTTCATCGCGGTCTGCGAATCGCCATAACAGAAATTGAAGGTATATGACTCGATGATACTGTGAATGATTCTAAGCATGGAAGTAGACAAGCATGAAAAGCACTCACTTTGATTTGTCGTTCTCATCGAGGTAAATGAGAAATACCAGGGAGTGAAGAAAGCCCTTGGCAATCGCGTCCATCGCGCCAATGTTCTGCATATAGTCAGCCCGGACTGATCGCCACCATAGACACAGCTCACAATCATATTGTAGAGTTTCTCCGCCTCGGCACTTAGAGGATATCGTGAGCGTGATGTTGTTCGCCTTTCAAAGACAGAACCCACCTGGCTTCCGGCACGATGCGCTTATATTGATATCCCCCTTTGCCTGGTTGTGAGCCACCTTGGGAAGCTGACAGCTGGCTCGCGACGGGCATCTGAGGGCTGTCATAAACGTCTGCAACGTCTGTCACGCCATCAGGGACGATGGAACCAGTGATATAGGAATTTGCGAAACAATCGTCTGAAAGGAGGCTCCTTTGAGAGTTCGAAATGGAATCAGCTACAGTATACGAATCTGATAGCGATTTCGACTCGCTCACCGGAGGTAACAGATGACACCAATGCTTGCATCGAGGGTTTTCTGAAGAATCACTAGGCTGTCCGTCTTGCTCACGATGCCTTGGTTGAGCGCTTGGCGTTGTGTCTGACTCTGACTCTGAGACTGGGTCTGACCTTGAGGTTGGGCTTGCGATTGGGATTGCGTTTGCGTTTGGGACGTGGAAGATTGGGTTGTCTGGGTCGTTTGGCTTGGAGCCTGCTGGACAGGCTGAGGCGGGCGCTGCGAGCAAAGCATTAGTATCAGCGATTCTCTTATTGGTGAGTATGTGACATGACCGTGCGGCTCGAAGCCAAGCGTGAGGAAGCCTCAGGAGATTTCAACTGAGAGCGAGATACGAGAGGCTAGGGGTGATCATGATCGACCGACAGCGACTCACGAACTTCTGCCTGAAGGCTGACATCGTGCTCGGCGTGGTGAGATCGCGATGCGATGGTAGTCAGTGTTGAACTGACGATGGAGAGTGAGGAGATGAGGAAGGGAATGAGAAGAGATGTGAACGAGGGAGAAAGATGAAAGAGGGAACAGGGAAGAGGGAAGAGGGAAGAAAGCGATGAGGTTGGGGCTGTTTCGTACGCAGCGGGTGGGAAGATGGCATGGGTCCGTGCGCTACAGTTGACTGAGGGTTAGTGGGTGAGTCAGCACCTCGAGAGCGGTCAGTCAGTCAGTCGATGGTCCGTGCGTCGATGCGTTTGTAAGTACGAGTAACAAGTACACGTCATAGCTCCAACCATGCATTACTATACTGTTTAGTACAATTGTTCCATTCTCCTGGTAGTCCTATACGTCCGTTACGACCTGCCCAGCATCCCGAATTGCCCCTGGCCCGGCGCCGCGCCATTGGGCAGATTCGCAAAATGGTTTTCGGCGCCTTGCCAGACGGTCTTCAGCACATAGGCCTCGCTTAGGAGCAGCTCGATATCGTGGTCCGTCCACGAATGCGTCGGGAGACATTGGAGGAACATGATCATTTCCTATATGCGTCGCCATCAGATCAGCTCTATACTATCTTGGTGTATGGTGTATGGTGTATGGTGTATCTCGGGGTATGTTGGTGATGGACATGATGAAGCGCACCTGGAAATCCATCTCCCTCAGCCGCTCAGAGTACTTGACCAGAAGCGCCGAGCACACGTAGAGGTGGAATTGGGAGAACGCGTCTGTCCCTTCCGCCTACAAACAATCCAATGTCAGCTTTGTATCTCACTGTGGCACTCAGTAATAAGCATAAGCTTACCAGGTACGTGTCCCACATGCGTATTGTGCACTTGACGCTGATCTCGCGCATCAGGAGACAGTTCATCCACCTGAACGCGAATTGCATAAACTCGATACCCTGATCTTCGAAATGCGCAGCGAGGGGTGCTGAGACGAGGTTGATTATGAGCAATCTTCTCCGATCGCTGGCACTCAAGTCCTTTAAGAGGTGGGACTCACCATCAATCCGCTTCACCAGCTCTGACATTCTCCGTACTAACCGCTGTATTCCCGGTTGCTGGGAGATATAGTTGTCCTGTATCCCGTCCAGCAGCTTGGTGAGGCACCAGAACGTGTCCGCTTCTATAGCTCCTAATACGTGTGGCTCAAGATGCTTGACGTCGAACAGCTCCGGATCGGTATCTACGAGCAAAAGCACGGTCGTTCGTCAGTGCCCATGAGCAGTAGGTGACGTCTGGAAAGCACGCGACCACCCACCTATATATGCGCTGAGGAAGACCTGGAAGAAAGGCGTGACGAGATCGTTGATCCCCTGCACGTAGCCCGAAGCAGGATGCCTGATCGCCCACACGTAGAGGATCTTCTCGAGGCTCTACATACGGTAGACATACAGTAAGCATAACTCATACAAAGATGACAGGACAAGGCGACCGAACGCACTCTCTGTGTCTCCACGCAACTCCACAGTGGTACTCCGGGCCGAGTTCGCGGCACGTCTATCTCGATTTGATGCCATATCTTTGATCCGATGGTATAAGCTGAATTACAACGCAATGAGCAGCTTACGACTTACTTGCTGATCCAGAGACGTCCGCTCAAAGTACTGCTCGACCAGCTGCGCGTACTCTTTCCGCTTGCGATTCAGTGTAGTCAGTCGCGGTTGCGTAGGCAAGGGAAGGTAATTCTGCGGGTGTCATCAGCGTTCGCCATCGAAAAAGCCTTGCGGAGCAATTCTCGCGGTATGACGGGCAATGAGGCCACTCACCAGTAGCAATTGCCAAACTATAGGACGGACTTCGCTTGGGACACCTGACCAAGCAAGTCGCCGCAATTCGGCCAAATCAACACCACCACCTTGTTCCTCCCTGCCTCTCAGCACCTTGGCGAACTTTTCCCTCCTCCTCTCCGTTCTTATGCTCCGCTGTCGACTGATCCTCGCTGCAGCTCGGGGCGTAGGTGTCGTAGGTGATCTGGAGGAGCTAGCTTGTGGGGATGTCAGGCTGAAAGCAGGTTGTGAGGAGGGGCCAGTGGATGGAGAGTTTGGCTCGTGCGATACGGAAGAGAGGAATGGGAAGGTCGATGAGGGGTTCGAGGTGGTTATTGGAGATGCAGGGGAATCGATTGAAAGTGATTGCAGCAATTGCAGAGGATCTGACGTTCCGCATAGCAGACAATGTCAGTCAGGCTCTTGGTGCTGCAGGTAGACAAGCTCACCTCGCACAATACTCTCGACGTCTTCCCTCACTGCGTCTTTCCCGACCCTCTCAGGCGTTATCTCGACAGGCTCCTCTTTGACATCGGAAGGCTCCACGATCTCCCATGCTCCTCCGGGAGGCAGCTTGGTCCCACCAACAGAACCACTTGATCCATTAGGTCCAGTGGTCTTGCGCATTGAAGAGTCGCTGAACCCAGCTGTCCCAGGAGCAGGAGGTATTGCGCCCTCTGTATATGTCTTTGCTGGGATCAAAGCGGGTCTCGTGTTGATCGGAGAGGAAGAAGGAGGTGAGACGTGCTGATATGATGTGGATGCCCAGGACGCAGCTATCTCATTGTTCGTTGATGCAGTGTGCTCTTCAGGTCGTTTGACAGGTATGGGCGCCGCGACAGATTTGCTCATGGGCGCACTACTCGTAGAGTCCCGAGCCCCGTCTCCGTCGCCATCGCCTTCGCCTTCGTTATCCGAACTGCTATCCCACGCATCATCCCAATCCTCCTTCTCCTCCTTGGCGACTCGGCCGTATCCGTGCATAGACGAAAGCGAGACGCCGCGTTGCGCTTGCGGGCGGATGATGGACGAACGAGTTGCGGTCGATGACGACGAGGTGGTGCGCGGGAAGATGGAGATGGAGGCTGGGTTGAAGGACATGGACATTTGCGGGTTGGCCGAGTGGGGCCGCGTCGGAGGCTGGATTGGCATGCTGTGACTGCTAGTCCGCCTATCTCGCCATAACACACGCTCCCTCAATGACGCGCGGGTTCTGCGTGATTGCACTGACGCGCTGATGGGATACGCGATGAGCGAGAGCTGAGCTGCAAGGTACTGCAGGCTGGGTGCTGGGTCAGACGATACAAGAGGGATGCAGAGGTGAATGAAGACGTGTCGAATGCCGTGTACTCGTGTATGTGCAGGGCTGTAACGAGAAATGCCTTGTCAGGCGATGACGCCGCAACTTCCAGTCCCAGTTCAAGATTTCAGATCCCATACAAAGCGCACCACCTCGTAAACTTACTTGCATGCATACGACTCACTCTCTTTACATCTCTCAAGCACCTCTGGCCGTCCTCTTCTCTCAACCTTGCTCGACTTGCGCGGACGCTGCGTAAAAGCAAGGCTGCACCGGCGATAATTACCCCCTCCTTCTACCTTCCTTCCTGCTTTGGCTTATCTCCACGTCCTTTGCGCAGTTTCCGAACATGATCGACAGATCGTGCTGCCCCTGCGTCTGACCTGATACCCTCTGTACTGTATATCGCTCCCCAACACCTCTCGACCTTCCTCGACCGCAATCCTCGCACTCCCCATCGCCGCTCTGGTGACAATCGGTCAAGCGATATGCAACCTCGATATATACCCACGACGCCGAGAGGCGACGGTGCGACGGGCGATATAGAGGAGGATATGGATATGGCCTCGCCTCCCAGAACTTCATCTTTGGCTAGCGGCATCAACACACATACCCCCATTGCTACTGCCGCTGGTAGCAGCAGCAGCTCAAATACCATCGATGGGGTATTGAGCGCACGACCCCCGATTTCTCCAGTCCGATTCGCTTCCTCGACCAACGCCTTTCGCCTCGCGTCGTCCGTATCGAATACTGCGAGCAAAGACATTAATGTCAGTGTCTTTGGCGCCGCTGGCGTCGCTGGCGCTGGCACTGTCAAGCCTGCTCCAGTGAACATCTCCCCGCCTTCAGCTGGGACCGTCAGCACTCGTCGGTCACGCCGACCGAGTCTATTGAGCCTAACGAGGAACGCGAGCTACACTTCCGCCGACTCGGGCAAGAGCGATGAAGGTGCTCCGTACACTGCGAATGTCGGAGGCTCCTTTGCGTCAACTGGGACAGGAGACGGAATCAGGCTGGAAGGGACATCAAGTTCCGCCGCGCGCAATAATCCTTTCACCACAACGCCGTCCTTGACACATCAGCCGACACCCCGCTGGGGCACGTACAGTAATCATGCGCTCATCCGCCGTACTTCCTCTGCTCCCATGATTCCCTTTGACGATCTCAAGACCTCCACTCCGCCGTTACTGTCTGCCGATAAGGTGGATATGGGTTTGGGCGAAGCTCGAGCAGAAGGCGAAGCGAGCGGGAGCAATAGCCCGATGGAAATGGCAGAGGAGGAGTCTGGACAGTCGTCTCTCAGGTGGCTACCTAACGTGCGGCTGCCCGGCGAGAGTGCGGCGAGAAAGGGCAAAGCTAGAATGGACGATGTGAATAAGGGTACTGGGACGACCTCACCCTTATACCCCACTGCAGGTGCGAACAACGAAGGATTGGAAGACCAACGATTGCACGCTCCGCCATTCACGGGTCGACCTCTCCCTTCTGCCCTCGTCGCTACGCTGATATCGGAGAATGCGCCTCTCGAACACGAGATGATGTCCGAGGCGCGTCTGCAGAAACTCATCACTTCTCACCCGTCACGACTCCCATTCACACCTCGAGCGCCCCGAGGGTCGCGGGGTAGATTCCCCGATCAGGTCGGAGGCGACGACGATGATGAGGAAGAATTAGGATTCGGGCGGCGGACCAGCTGGGCTAGAAGGACGTGGATGGGCCGAAAATTGGACAATTCAGATTCGGACAGCGACGACGAGGACGATATGGAGCCCGTGACGGGGTCGGTGGAACCTGTCAATTCCGCATTTGCCGCGGGGATGGATATGGACCGGCCTGGCTCGTCCTCCTCTTCTGGAGTCTGGGTCTCAGCGAACCCTTCTGATTCCGGCAAGTCGAACCGCTGTGCAAACGCAGGCATCATAGGAGGGCTGCCGCTCAATACGCCGATAACAGGCGGCACAGGCAGCGCTCATTCCTCTGGATCAAACTCGAACTCCAACTCTGCTTCTCACCTCGCCACCGCTTCGGCTATCCCCCCGTCCAACAATGCACAGTGGCCATCGGCCCCTTTGACGGCCAATAATGGAGGGATCAAGTCCACTCGCCTCAGCTTCAGCTCGGCGGGAGCGGGCATGGTGCCCAGTCCCGGAAGTGGATTTGGGCTGCCCTCGGCATTCGGCTCGCTGGGCATGGGCGGCGGTATAGGGACCCCGCTCGGAAGTCCGACCATCGAGAGACTCGAGGTAAGTGGTTACCCCATACAAACAACGGGCGCCATGCCCAGTTCCTTACCCTTATGTTCTGTTCGAGTGGCTGATACTCCATCGGTTCTAGCTTGCGGGCTCGCCAGGGGGTATGCCAGTCTCCAGTCCGGGTCTGATGCAGTATCGCGAATCGCAAGGTGGATCGGCATCAGTGCGGCCTGGCAAGCGGAAGGGTGAGTGCCTTTAATCATCCCAGCATTATGAGCGAATGGTCGCGATGCGATGCGTCGTATAGCCAGACGTTTGGGTGTCGATTCGTCGTACTGTAACTGACGAAATTCCCACGCTCGCAGCTCAAGCAGACGACCGATTCGACCCGTACAAACGCCCTCGTGGTTCATCACCTTCGCTCATGGCTTCCTCGCCCTATCCCCTATCGCCCTCGCGATCCTCCAACGCCATCCCCATCCCACAATCTCCCTCACATACACCCCTGTATCCCAGCGCGCTATCGTCATCCGCCCATCGGAACTCAATCAGCATGTCCTCCAGACCCACACACCCGTATACGCGGCCCATGAACACGCGCTCCAGAGCTGCCTCGCCCGCCTTATCGGCTAGTTTCGGAAGTACTCCGCAGCAAGCCCAAGCTCAAGGCGGCTGGGGCGGAGCTTTCGCAGCTTCAGCCTCAGCAGCAGGCGGCACGAGCGGCACAGCAGCACTATCGACCTCCCTCGGCAGCACGTCAGGCAGAGGATTCACGCCCGCTGGGAACCCGCACAATCAGCAGGGTGCAGGATCGAACCTGAACCAGAATCAGAATCAGAATCAGCCTGTACACCTTGGTGGACTCGGCTTGCTAAGCCTCGCAAACGAAGCGGTGGAGGAGGAAGAGGAAGACGAGAGAGCTATCTCTCCTATTCCAGACATGCATGGCGGAAGAGCTGGCGCGCGCGGCGCTGCTGGGAGCGAGGATATGAGGAGGACGGACTCTGATGAGTCGAGGATGGAGGAGGATTAGACTGCTTCTGCGTCAAGTGGATCAGGGCTGATCGCCACGTGACACGCGAGGCAGAGCGAAGAAGCGTGTTAAGTGACATGCGCTGTTTTCTGTGCATGATTAGCAGTCCGTTGCATGTCGCCAGTCCATATTCTCATACGATATCGCATGCGCTCTAAAGCATCTTCCAAAGGTCCTGTAGTTGTAGTCATTGCATGAACATCGACATGTTGTATTTTACGTAGTAGTTGAGATGAAACGCAGAGCAGGGGCCCAACCTCCACTTTTGGTGTTGCCCTCGAGCCTGTTGACAAGAATGATGTCAACCAAACTCGCTTCTTTTTCTGTCTTCTCTGATCATCAACTGATATACAGCCAAGCAGGCTCCGAGGTGCCAGCGCGATGCCAGCTCCGCAATGGCACCACGGCCACCGCGTCCACCGGCCCTCCGCCGCCGAAGACGCGGAAACGAATCTCGATCTAAACGTAGACCTAGACGCCGCGCCGCCCGCCTCGCAGATCCCAGCGTCCCAGCCAGAACCACCCGTAGCTCCGCCCACGTCCACATTGGAAAGACCGAAAGAGTGCATCAATAAGCACTCCACTCCGCATTTCTCCTTATTGTGCACCATGATGGACCGTATGCGGACTGAAGAAGCGAGCAAGAGGAGGGATATACTCGCGCGGTTTATGGAGCTTTGGAGGATCAAAGTTGGGAATGACCTCTACCCGTTGATCCGCCTATTACTGCCTGATGTAAGTCTCATCACCATATCAAATTGTGATGTCCATCGTTTCAATGCAATGCTCGGTGAGCAGGCCTGATGATCTGGTGGTGTGTAGCGCGACCGCGATAGACCAGTGTACAACCTCAAAGAAGCCATGTTGGCGAAATGCTATATCGAGGTCCTGGGGTTAGACCGACACAGCGAGGCAGCGCTGCGGCTGATCAAGTGGAAACAACCAGTCGACGGGCAGGTGCGTGTCTTCCTCTTTCTCCCTCCTTCCTTCTTCCTCCTTCCTCCATATACTCCTCGCCCTCATTCAAGTCACTGAACACTGCGCGCTAAAACTTAACTCCGCAGGCTCTGTCGCACTCTGGGGATTTTGCACGGGTATGCTATCATGAGATCGCCGCGAGGTCTACTGTCGAAGAAGGGCAACTTTCCATCGAGGCTGTGAATGCTCTGCTGGACCAAATGGCCGGCGGAAGGCTGAAGCAGTGAGTTAGCTACTTGCGTCCCTTCCGTATGTCCATGCTGAGTCTAGCTCAGGCAGGAGTACGTCCCGATCCTCCGCAAGATCAACCAGCAGTGCACGGCAGCAGAGCAAGAGTGGATCATCCGTATCATCTTGAAAGGTATGTACTTTTTCACCTCTGCGTCTTCTCTTCTCAGAACGGACCTCGAACTTAGACATGCATGCTGATATTTATGTAGACCTACGAATATCTATCCGGGAGAAAGGCGTCTTTGCATGCTTCCACCCCGATGCCGCAGACCTATTCAACGTGTGCTCAGACCTCAAACGAGTGTGCTGGACGCTCTACCGCCGAGATATCCGCCTAGAGAAAAACGTGAGCTGCTCTAGACCTCACCCTCATGCGGTTCACAAGCTCATTGCGATGTTCGCTGGTAGCAAACCAACATCGAGCTCTTCCACTCGTTCTTACCCCAATTATGCTATAGATCCCCCTCCTCGTCTCATGAAGCCATCGCCAAGCTCGTCGGCGCTCCGAACTCGGAGTTCATCATGGAAGAGAAACTCGATGGCGAGAGGATGCAGTTGCACGTGCGGGGTAATGGCGCACAGTGGTTCTACTGCTCCAGAAAAGCCAAGGATTACAGTAAGCTCCCCCAACCCTCTTGCCTACTTTTGCCATATTTCCCACTTGCAAAAGAGCTGAGCAGCGACGCACCTCAGCTTATCTGTACGGAGCGCATATCGGCGAAGGGAGCTTGACGCAGCATATTGCCGGTGCATTCCAGGATGGCGTCAGGAAGTGAGCGCTCTTTCACTTTTCATAATTGTTGCGTGCTTACGTGTATCGTGCAGTATCATCCTTGATGGCGAGATGCTGGTGTGGGATCCGGTAGTGGAAAAGTATCTCGCTTTCGGGACGCTCAAGACCGCAGCGTCAGGTGAGCTGTTCCCTGCTTAATCCTCTTCACAGTCAGCTCATATCAGCTCAGATAGGGTCAACGACGACAATGCGCCGAGGCCATGTTGTATGTCATCTTCAGGCGCCTTACAGTCTAATCACTGATGTACTATACAGTCAAGATCTTCGATATACTTTTCCTCAATGACCGATGCCTCACTGCCAAGCGTCTGTCGGAACGTAAACGCCTTTTACGGTCGGATAGGATTTTCAAGGACATCGATCAGTATAAAGGCCGATTGGAGTATGCTGAGGAAAGGCCCGGGAAGTCTGGGAAAGATATACGTGATATGCTAGAACGCATATTGGAGACCAAGTGCGTTGTCATTTACCAAGTCTCCTGTGCGCACACGGCTGACATCACGAGTAGAGGCGAAGGTCTAGTAGTCAAGCGGAGTGATGCGGTATATCAGACCAATTCCCGGGGCGCAGACTGGGTCAAAGTGAAGCCCGAGTGAGCGAACATCCTGCCTTTCATGTAACCATCTACTGACACTAGGTGCTCACAGATACTCTGATCAGATGGGAGAGGTGAGCATGACAGATCACAGCGTCAGTGCGGAGGAGCGCGGCTGACGATCTGGGCAGAATCTGGACTTACTGGTACTTGGCGGCTGGTGGGGTAAAGGAGGGAGAACAGGAAAGATCTCGAGTCTTCTATGTGGGCTTCGAGTGCAGCAGGAAGACGATGGGTCAGGAAGTACACCAGAGTAAGTCAATGAGCGAACCCTCGACTCGTAGCATAGCGGTGGTGAGCGATGCTGATATCGGCTCTCACCAGATTCACCACGTTCGCTTCCGTAGGCTCCGGAATGAGCTATGAGGACTATGAGTGGATACTGTTAGTCCCTCTGGTCTCGATGTTTGCTTAGTACAAACGCTTACATTCACAATGACGCAGGAACAAGCACAAGAGCCACTGGAAGAACTTTGATAGGACCAATCCGCCCAAGTTCATGCAGCTCGGGCCAACTGGGACGGACGATAAACGTAAGCTGTCGTGTCCATCGGATTGCCGCCATTTCAGCTGAGACAGAGCTTTAGCCGACGTGTACATCGAGCCTGAGAAGTGAGTTTCACCGTCTTCCTCCTTTCACCCTTTCGTCTTCAGTGGTGATGCTGACTCTCAAGCAGCTCATTCGTGATTGAAGTCAAAGCTTCAGAGGTCGTGCCTGCGGGTGAGTAGCTCTAGGACTTCATGGCAATCATCCGAAAATTGACGAACCGTGCAGTGGGCAATTACGGCTGTGGATATACACTGCGCTTCCCCCGATGTCGATATATATACTGGGACAAGAACAGCCGGGAACATCCCAGCGGGGACGACGGGCAGGATAGGGACATGTGGAATGCTGTGAGCTATATCTTTGTGACCATGCAAGATCGTAGCTGACAAACCATCTATAGCTGAGTCTTGATGGTGAGCCACGCTTCAACTCAATGGCGTTGGGAGTACAAGTCTAATGTAGAGCAGAATTCACCGCTTTGCTCAACAAGCCCAAGAAACGCTATGCGGATAACGAGGGCGGATCGTGAGTCCCACTTCGCCTTCAAATCAGATTGTACTGACAGAGCGCAGTTTCCGAAAACGCCGCAAAGTAGTCTCGAAGAAGGTACATACCCAACATCCCAGGCGTTCGGGTGATTTGACGTTTTGCTGACCGCGCGAGACAGAAAGTCCAGCTCATGACGAGCGTTCGAGGACAAAGACGTCCTGATGACGAGATCGAAAGCTCAATATTCCGAGACTTGACGTTCTGTAAGCACTCTATGTTAATCGTCCACGCAATCCACCATGAGCTGAGCGTGCGCTCCCTAGACATACCGAAAGGTAACGCGGCGCATTCGAAAGCCGACCTCGAAGCGCTGGTCCATAGGCACGGGGGCGAATTCACTCAAGCTCAATTATCAGATCTGTCTGCGCTCGTCATCGCGCCAGACCAGAAGAGTACGTTTGCCTCGCTAATCAAGCGCCACATTGTCAACTGACAATCGAGGTGTGATTATCATAGGTCCCCTGGTTCGCGCTCAGGTCAGAAAGGGAGTGAGCGTCATTAGGCCTGAATGGATATTTGAATCGATCACGAGAGGTAGAAGCCTCCCGTTCATCGAAGAGTGAGTTTTACTCCACCAGAATTTGAAGCAAGACTGACCTGGACAATTAATAGCTTGCTGGTCCACGCATCGGACCAGGACAGGGATGGGCGATACTTCTCCAAATCGTTGGTCGAACTCGACAAGTTGTCCCTCGTACGGGACCGGACCGGTAGCGGGTATGGCGATGACGACCGGCAAGAAGAGGAGGAACAGGAGGAAGAGCAAGAGGAGGGGGAAGATGACTACATCGATCAGGATGCTCGAGCGCAGGAGGAAGAAGAGATCGAATTACACGAAGAACGAAAGAGCACTTATCAGCGGGATATGGAGGATGAATGGGGTCTGAGGCGGTCCCCCATCTCTCACCCGTCTCTCGCGTCGGGAAATACTTCGGTGGCCCAGTCGCCTGATGATAGCGAGACTGATTCGATCGGTGACAAGAGGGACGAATACAAAGTGAGTCGAGGCGCATAAGCCCTCTCGGCAGATACCGCTCTTTCACGATCACTGGTCGATCCTTCGAGGTCTGATACTGATTGATCGGGTGTGTGGTATAGGCGGAAGAGGAGAGCGATGATAGTCACGAGAGCAAGCCAGAGGCGGACAAGGAGTTCAGGCTATTCCCCGTCAGAAATCTAGCACTAGTCAAGGAGGTGAGTAACCGGACTGATAGAAGCGATAAGCAGGAGGTGTGATTGACAATGCTGGTAGGAGGAGGAACTTATGGGAGAAGAACCTGGAGCGATGGACTATGATCCGGACCAAGTGAGTCATTCTGCTGCGCACCCGAATCGCCTAAAAGATCAACGATATGAGCACGTACTGATCCGCTTGACATTTGATAGCTCTTCTACCACTTGGTCTTCTACATCGATACGCCCACGAACGCCGAGAAGAACGGCCTTGGCACGTCTACACCTTCCCAAGGCGCGAAAGAGCGGTACGTCCACAATTCCACTAGGTGACTCTGCGCAGTGCGCAGAAGCGGCGATGCAAGTCTACAAGATATGCAAGCTAATCTCGGTGATATTTTTTTGGTGGCGCAGATTGGCTACGGCCGAGAAACTGTTGCGCGACAATGGCGGTCGGATAGTCCACGATATCAAGGATAGGAAATTGACTCATATCATAATGGACGACGACGATTCTGGCCGATATGCAGAGTTAACGCGTAAGACGAGTTTGTGAGTGATCACGCACATCACAGTTGCAACAAGAAGACTGAACTATAAGGCTTGTCGCTAATCGCCAATCACCTCCATACGTCTTGTCCATCCTCGTGCTAAGGCCCAAGCGAAAACATATCGTGCTTCCTAGCTGGGTGACGGAATGCGTAGATGAGGAAACACTCATGAATGAGGATGGTGAGTCGGTTCCGTCGGTTTGGTCGGGTGATCGCACTGCTAGTGGAGTGCGGAGTGCTGATTGGTGCTTTTTTTAATCTAGCTCATAAGCCAAAGTGAGGCAAGACTCGCCACGACAGATGAATTCGACTTTGTACATGTGCATAAGGTGAACGCAAGGTATGTTGTATACTACATACTATAACGCAATAGCATCCCTTTTATTCCATCGTCTTTCTGTAAGATGTAGAATTTCCTTGATCCCGAGCGCGACCCAGATGCTTCACCCTTCTCACTCTGCGCCTACGGTAGGCTTTGGCCCTACTAACCTTGATCTTACGATATAGTGATTATTTGTGAGAGGATGTTTGAGATCAGAGATCAGAGATCAGAGAGAGCCGGCAAACCCCAATAGGGCCTTCCACATGCTCCCCCTACCCCGCTTGAGCAGTTCGACCTGCTGGGCTTTGGTCAAGCCCGTCTGTGGCGGGCGCAGCGAGGCAAGTTTAGGGAGGGAAGGGAGCGTCGATGGTGGAGCGTGGAGCGCGCGATATGACATATGAGAAGAGAAAGCGTTTTGGTCAATGTCAGTACAGAAGACTACACTGGTTGTGAGGGTTTTGGTCATCGGTGCGGTGTCTAAGCAAGCAGAAGGATGTTTTAAGGACGGGTGCGTGGAGAAAAGAGTGAAGAGTGAAGATCGAAGCTTACCTCTACTTCGACACTTGCTTTGTCGAGATGAGCCAGTCCGGCCTCGATGATCATCTCGGCCATCCGACCTTTTGCCGTGGCGCTAGAGCCTGAGGCGGATTCACTCTTGACGCGCGCAGGAGACGTCTTAGCTTTCTTTGGCGAGACCGATTGCGCCTTGGATGGCGAAGGGGTAGTTGATCTGTTCAATGGGGTCTTGGTCTTGGAATTGGCCGACGAAGGGGACGGGGTGACGGTCTTGATATCGTCATCATCGTCTCGAGCTCGGTATTGGCGGATAGAAGGGTCCACGAGCTCATCGACCTTGTTCTTCTTCCCAGTGAGTAACCTAGACGCAGACAGTTCAGCCCTCATACCGCCGCTGGGCGTCTTGGGCTGGGCAATCTTGGGAGAATCGGTATCCATATCGGTGTCGGTATCGGAGTACGCGAGGTAGGATGACCACGAGAGCGATCGTTCGCGCTTTGCTTGTGGCAACCTGAGTTGAAGTTCGTCTCGAAGCTCTGAAATGAGCTAGAGGTATTGGTTCGACTGGTATGAAAGCGGTTTGAGAGTCGATCAGCGTTGTGGTGTTGGTGAGAGGAGGGGAGGTGCTGACGAGAGGAAGGAGCGTTTGAGGCGCATGATGAGTTGATAGTCACTTACCTGATTGGGGCAAGTGCACGATTCGGCAGAGCTGAGCAGATGGGACAGTGTGGCCGGTACTTGCTGATAAGAGGTTTGAAGGTTGCTCGTGCTCGAAAGAAGGACTAGGTGTAGAGATGATCAGCGAAAAGGTAGTATCAGTCAAAAGTGAACCGAGATCATGAGGCGCAGACTTCATCAGAGGGAACAGCATTGCGCCCTTCACTGTTGCGCCCTTGGCGACCGTTGTCAAGGTGGCGAAATGTCAGAGAAAGCGTCGAGTTCCTGGTCGCACCACGGTATCCACCAGATGAAGAGTCGAATGTCCTGCTTCTCATGCTACTCTGGCGTCCATGCAGCTCCATTGAGATGTCATTACGCCCTTCAGCCAGATGGATCAAGCCCTTGTGACACCAATCCCCTCTACGTCCAACGCTGCAGCTGACTTGTTCAGAGGGTACAGAGCTGGGCTCAGAGGCAAAGGCAAAGATGATATCATCTTTGCTCTGGCGCTGACACTGACAGACCATTGTTCTCTTGTGCACAAAAGATGATGTCAGCCTGCTCCTGCGTCAAAAGACACCCTTTGTCAAGGACCTTTCATGATGAACACCTCTCAATAGTAGAACGTGCAAAGTGGCAACCTCGCTCAGTAGGTATATAAGTCGTCTATATGTCCAGCTTCTTCCTCTCTTCCTTTTCCATCCCATATCACATAGACCAATATCAACAGCGGTCTTGTAAGCGAGCCTTCTCGTCTCCATAATCATTATACTGTCCTAACATCAGGACTGCTTTGATACTAACAGTCTTTGATTTGATTAGACACATAATACTTCAACACTACCACAATGCCTGAACCGAGCACTGGTACAAAGTCGTCGTTGAGCGCCATCAACAGTGCGCAAGTGCGGACTCAAGGGACCGGTGGTGACAGCTCAGTGCTGAGCTCAAGACCTGCTACGGAGGCTCAGTGTGTGGACCCGGATTATCGGGGCGCAAGGTGGCATACTCACGAGGGACGACTCCAATACTATGCCAATGTCTTTCAACGTCAAAGCGAAAAAGCGGGTGTGAGCGAGACAGCAGTTGAGTTAGCAGAGGGCGAAGCACGCCGCAGACTCCGCGAACTCGAGCTCGAAGCAAATAGCTGGCTCCCGGAATCGGTGCGGGAAGAAGTGCGGGTTATAGCGGCCGATTACGAGAAAGTTGCAGATATACTCCGCCAGCGACAGTCCATGGGTGAAGCCAGTACCGCTCCCGCTCCGACCGAGAAAGAGAGTGAGGACACGCAATAGCTCCCGTTTGTCCAGATACCGAGAGACCAAGTACCTGTTGACTCCGCATGCATGATTTGAGCCAGAGCCAGATGATAATAACAGTATACAACGAGAGGATGAGGCGGAGTAGCGATTGGTGATCACACACCTGACTTGGGAAGACGCACGACTCGGCGGGGCGGAGCGACGGGGATAGAGCGATGTGGTGCATCCTGATTAGTGATTAGAGGTTTAGAAATTGTCCGTGCTTCGTGCTCAATAACAAGAGACAGGCGCATGGATCATCAAGAAGAAAGGCTTGATCACATCGCACAGACGTCGTGGGGTGCAGATGTCATCAGCGGTGTACTGTATCACAGTAGCCTCACAGCGCCCTTCACGACTGTCGTCGAGGTGACAATATGTCGCTACTGTACCATCTTCAGCACTACACATCATCTTATTCTCCTAGGGCACTGCACAGACTCTTGCAACCTCAGAATCGCTGTTGCATAGGAGAGCCTTCGATGCATGGCAAAGCGCTAAAGCTTCGTCACGGCATCCATGAGGACCTTGAACACTATCCCTTTGCCATCCTGTCTCAACCAATCCCTCTGTTTGTTCGCCGAGATCCCATACTGCGTAACGCATATTGGGTCGTATCAGCATTGCTGCCCTTAGGAGTTCAGAAGATGTGATATGATGCGGGAGAGCGCTTACCTCCCTCTCGAGAGCTTTCTTGTCCATATGCGCTAAACCAGCCCGCACAATGGCCTCAGCCACCCGCTGTCTTTCCGACATTGCGCTCTGCCCCTCATCCCTTGCTTCAGCTTTGTATTCCTTCTTAGGCGACGCGCGAGCCTTCTTCGCTGGCGATGGAGTTTGCCAGTGGTTTGATGAGCGTTCTGTGTTCGGTTGGCTTTTTGCGGGAGAGGCTTTAGCTGTTTTGTCCGAGGATGGGGTGGACGGTGGTGGCGTGATCATCGAATCGTCCTCTGAGTAGATTGAGACGTGTTCTGCTTCGAGTTCGCGTTTGAGTGGTTGGGACATGACGCTTGTCTGTCTGACCAGCTTCATATAGAAATGAGCAAGGACTCTCGTGAGCAAAGATCCTCGGCTGAAAAGACAATCAAGGGTTCGGGGCGAATACCCAAATGGCGCCACACTCACCTTGCGCCAGTGGTGCAGTCAATCGTGTCGCTCAGTGAAGGACGACAGGGAATGTAATATCGGTCGAAGATGAGCAAGATGTAGTGGAGGATTTGAATGATGAAAGACAGCTGGCATGAATATATAGCGAGGACGGCGTTGCCATCACCACGGTAGAGCCTGACAACGGGCATGCAGGGTCAATGCTCTCTCCCCCAGCGCCGTCGACCAGCGAATCAGCGTCTGCACCCGTCAACGGGTGGGCAGAGCGACGGAGTAATGAAGAAGTGGAGCACCGTGACTGGCTAGCTGTTAAGGGCGAACCCCCCAATTCGAGGGTCATCCTTTGGCCGGCGATCATCACGGACGCTGCCTTTGGCGCTGATCTAACGTCCAGATGCCTACTACTGGGTGAGAATAGGTCTTTTGACTTGGCATAGAGCGTCGTCATGACGACGCGCATACGCTTGGGGCGCAAGTACGCCGACCCCTGATATCACACAGCACGGCAGTGAGATCATGCGGCCCAGTCGCCGGTGCTTCTGCCGTTGTTATAGAGTGTCTTGTTTCAGTCACACCATCTGAAGCGTCTCTTCACCCATTGACAAACTTGATCCGCACAATCATTCGCGCCACAAAATGCCAAAACGACCCCTCACTCCTAATTCTTTCGACGACACCAAGCCGTCGCCGTCTCCCTCCCTGGTGCTGACAACTCCAACGCCGACAGAGCCAGAACTTGAAGCCGAGGCGAAGACAGCCGCAGGACCACAGAAGAAGACGGCCAAGCTCGAGCCCATCGAGGCGACGCCAAAGAAGAGCAAGACCAAACCTAAGCTCTCGAGTGCGGGCGGTATGGAACCGAGCCTGGCGAAAGGCGCAGCTCAGCCGTTCCCACTTCACGCCAAGAGGGTCTTACTTGAGCGCGCGCTCGATGTGGCGTGCAAGAGCATGCCGTGGTCTGAACTTTCTGCTGAGGTGAGCACTCACTCCACCGTTCTGTTCACTCTTTCTGCTTTCTCCCAATGCCCCATGCTTGGTACGAACACGACTCTTGTCTCCTGTAGTCTATTGCAGGTGAACGAGCTGACGAGATACGCTACATTCTGCTTTCGTCCTCCGTCTCGTCGCCATGTCCATGTACCTACCGATCCCCACTTTCTTCCGTTGCAACCCGCTCGCACGATCAAATGTTACCGACTCGTGTGGTGCTATGCTCAGCTGGGCATCTCGGAGTCGCGCCTCAAGGACCAGCTCAAACGCGGTCGAAGGAACTTGCGGAAATCAGTAATGTACGTGCTTGGGAACGAGTAGCTACAGTAGCCATCTACTGCATCAGACCACTACCCCAGCGCAGCGAATTTTAGAATGAAAGAAAGCTCGGCATATCGTCATTGGGTTCCAGGCTGGGGAATGCTCTGTAGAAGCATCTTGATAGTCTAGTAAGATACAGACATGCAGAGCGACATTCAGATTCATTCATTATCAACTTCTTTACCGCTATCAAGCTCATTAATCCACTCATCACATTAAGATTACCATGATTCCAATCCATCGTCAGACACTTGTTCTCCTGAAAAGTCTGTTCCTAGATCGGACTACTTCGCATCCCATCTCTCTTCGGAGCTCACGCCTACAGTAGCACATTGAGCGCTTTTTGGAAATCGTACCCGTTCGCATCCAGAGCGTCAATGACCAGTCCGCGGGAGAAGCCCATTGCGCAGAGCTAAATGACAATCAGACTGTCAGCCACCGTATCTTCCAGTGCACCGTGTAGCAGAAGCGAGAAACGCATGGAGAGAGGCTGCGAAAGACAAACGCACCTTTTTCACATCCTCGATATCATCTGCCTGAGCGGTACTTGGTCTTCTCTCAGGCATGGGCGGGGGGTGCAAGCCTGATGCGCCGGATGTACCTGATGCGCTAGTCGCGCCAGTCGCAGCAGGGGGAAGGCCGGCTGGGGGCGCGTATTGCTGCTCTTGCGGTGCGCTGCTATACACCATGACAACGGTCAGCTTCCGTCACAATTTTCTTGCGGACGATAGCTTCTGCCCTACTTACGCAGGCTCAAAGTCTCCTCCGAAAGCATCATCAAAGCTAAACGCTGAAGCGGGTTGTTGTGCCGTAGATGCCTGCGTCTGCGTCTGCTGCTGCTGCTGGGGTTGGTGTTGACCACTGCCGAAACCCCATTCATCATATCCTCCTTGTCCTTGATGGGTCTGACCTTGACCCTGAATCTGGCCCGCGTTCTGCGAGGGGTTGGGACTGACGATCTCATAGCTCTTGGCCAAGTTGGAGTTATCCGAAGTCGACGTGCCGCCAGACTCATGTTTATCGGAATCCTCAAACTCGTCATCAAAGTTGGCGAACTCGTCGTCGAACGAGGAACTGTTCTGTAGACCACCGGAAGTCTGCGCAGAGGCCTGATGGTGCTGGGACTGCTCGACCTGCGCTGGGGGCAGGTCGGAAAAGTCGAAATCGTCCTCATCGAAGTTGGCCGTTCTGGGTGCAGCTGAAGCTGGAGCAGCACCTGGCGGTAAGCTGAAGCCCGCGTTGTTCCCGCTAGTAGGGGCGGGGGCAGGAGCTCCGAAGGGGTCGAACTCGTCTGCTGAGACGGTAGTTGCCTTTGCTGGCGGCGGCGGGGCGCTACGACGGATCTTCGGGCTGAAATCAGGTTCGCCGGTAATAGCAGTGGGGATGGGCGGGGCAAGACCAAGATCGGGTAGAGGAGAAGTCGCCGATGGTATCGCTGGCGCTGGTGCAGAAAGAGTTGCGTTACCGAATCCTTCTGGTTGTTCAGGTTCGATTTCCCTCTCCTTGCCCTTGTAGCTTTGCCTCGGTCCCTCGAGATCTTCGGGTACTTCCTCCTCATCACTCGATTCTCCGCCCTCCGGCTCCACGGTATGTGCTAAGCCACTTGGAGGCAAAGATGCCTTGATTGAAGCAGGTGATGACCTGAAACTGGCAGGAGTGAGAGCGCCGGAAGTCTTTGGCGGACTTGATGGCGCAACAGCTTGAGTAGACAGGGTTCGCTCCGCTTCAGGTCTACTGAGCAGGTCGGCAGGGATGGCTGACTTTGGTAGACCGGAAGGGATGCTGTCACCTGGCAGATCAGCTGTACCTTGAGCTCCGTCATCGAAATCGGCAAAAGCACTATCAAAGTCGCTGGGAGGGTTTGGTTCGGACGCTGGAGCGAGATGCATATCTTCAGTAGGCTTTGATCCGCCTGATGCGGGCGGCGGAACGGCGGTGAAAGAGTCACCAAAGCCGGTATCAAAGTCGTCGAAACCACCTTGGGATGCTTGTGGCCCAGCGGAGGCACCGAAAGGATCGGTCTCTTTGGCTGCTGGAGCGCTGAAGGCGTCGGTGTCGCTTGAGGTAGGTGCGCCGAAGGGATCAGTACTGTGGGACTCTGGCACAGGCGTCTTTTCCGCTTCGGTCGTCGAAGCCCCAAACGGATCGACATCGTGCGCTTCGTTCGCATCCGACACATCCTTCGCGGATTGCTGTGTCTCAGCCTCGGGCTCGCTCTCATGAGTGACAGCGTCCTTCGCAGCATCGTACAGCGTCTCTGCACCTGCCACGACCACGCCTGCAGCTGCTGTAACAGCTGCGCCGACACCAGCGAAAGCGGCTGCACCAAAGACTGGGCTCTTCGATCCGTCCTGGGAAGTGGGCGGGGAGGCCGTGCCTGCTGGTGAGACTGAACGAGGCTGATTCGCGCGGGCGCCTGCCAGTCGTTCGAAGGGATTGTTTGAGCGCGTCGAAGTGCCAGTGGCGGCAGGGCTGAGGACCTGGGGAGTGGTAGGTAGCGAAACAGCTGCGGCTGTGCCAAGAGCACCGGGGGAGAATGGTACAGCAGCCTGTGTCGAGACAGGCTCTGGCGGAGCTTGCGCGGCTTGTTCGGCGTCCTTGATCTCCTGCTGGATGGAATCTTTCGATCCCTCTGCAGTGGAGAGTTGCTTCTTGGCAATACTCAACATGCCCTTCTGCTGCCTAGCCTCCTTCTTGAGCTTCTCCAGCACAAGCTTCAAGCCTTGCTTCTCATCCTCGACCTCCTTCATCTGCCGTTGCAAGCCTCGCACCTCCTCCTTGTCGTGCAACAGCGCTTGCTCCAGCTCATCTTTCTCTGATCGAAGAGCCGAAACATCCGACTCCGCTGCAATGGAGTCGCCTTGCAGCTGCTTCAGTTTGGCCGACTGTTCACCAACGCGGATACGCAGGTCAGCGACCGCTTTCGTTTCGCTTTCGTGCTTCGCCCGAGCGGCTGAGAGTTTCGATTCAAGCTCTTCGAGTTGCGCTGCAGAAGCCGCAGCATTCTTTTCGAGCTCTGCGCGAGTTTTCTCAAGCTCGCCCAAGCCTCGATTGGTGTTGTTGAGCTGATTCTGCTTGTTGCCTATGTCCGCGGAGTGATCCGGCACGGAGGAGGCGGGCGCGTCTGCTGAATCGTCGCCCAAAAGATCGTCACGGCCTAATGGGAAACCTAAATGTCAGTACATCGTTGGTAAGGCTGGCTAACAGAGCTCACCGAAAGGAGACACGCCAAAACCACTAGTTTGCTGGCTTTGTTGGCCGGTAGGCGCGGGCGAAAGTGCCTTCTGAACCGACCCTTGTCGTCTTGCTGGGGGTGGTGGAGGCTGAGGCAAGAACACTGAAGCCTGGAACGGTTTGATTTGCGGTGGTTGCGGTGGCTGCTGCTGCTGTTGCTGGACAACAGGTGAAGGAACCGCTTCATCGTCACCGAATACGTCGAAAAGATCTTTGGCAGCGCTGCTTGGTCCTTGCGAGAGGATTTCCTGGTTACCCTGACCGTATTCTTCACGTAACGATGGTGGGACCAAGCTGTTAGGCAGGGAAGAAGGCACTTCCTGGCCCGCGAGCTTGGTGTTGATGAGGTGCAATGCTACTGCGAACTCATCGCGAGTGAGCTTGCCCTCTTTGCGGATGTCGGCAAGGTCCCTAATTCCAACCAAATCAGCACCGCATGACTCGTCGCGACTCGTTTTGAAAGGCCACTCACCAGATGCTAGCGAGCGTGTTCTCGTCCAACTGGCTTTGCAGCATGAATGGAACTGCGACATCACCCTCAATGACGCCTTTCCCTTGCGTGTCGAGCTGGGAGAAGAACTGATCCGAAGTGGCCTTAGCTTGAGGGGTGACATCCCACTGCTGCTGTGGAGGTTGCTGCTGAGCGGGGAGGAAAGCGGAACCTTGTCTCTGTGGACCCCCGAAAGACGACGTGGAAGGTAATGTTGAGAAAGTCGACGACGCCGGAGGACTGGTGAAACCTTTGGCAGCGGAAGCTTGACGAGGAGGTGTAGCTGGTCCAGTAGTGCTTTGTCCAGTGCGTTGGGGCTGGAGGATTCCGCCGCTTAGACCGCCCGTGAACTGAGCCCGAATAGGCGATGGGACCGCACCGCCGGTATTTTGGCGGGAGATCGGACTGATAGCCGCTGCCGCGGGCGGATGAGAGCGTCCGCCTGACGCGGCTTCGTATATTCCTGGAGGTAGAGTAGCGGGAAGGTTGAAACTGGGGTTGGCCATGGCGGTTTGTATGAGATACATTCCGATGACGAAATCTGTGAGATCGAGCGAGCCACGACCTTGGGTGTCGGCGAGGTTCCTGATTGCCCACATGTCAGCTATTACCTTCTTGAGTTCATAGTAGATGCAATATGGCAGATGAGGACGCACCAGATTTGTCCCAGCTTGTCATAACCCAGATTACTCTTCAGGAACACATCCCTAGCCTTGTCGCCTGAGATCAACCCGTTGCTGGGTCCGCAGCCGGCGAAGAGTCGAGTGAACTTGGCTCGATCGGCAGGTGAGAGCGGTGGTAAAGCACTGGATGTCCCGGTGGGGTTGGCCGACAGAGGCTGTTGTCTTTGGCCTGTGCCCTGGGCCGAGAGCGGAGCAGGAGCAATAGCGGGCGGAGGGGGGCCCTTGTCGAACGTCGGATACGGACCAGCTAGAATCAACATCCGAACAACACTCAGCTACCTTCGCAGCATTTATGGATGATGCAGTGAAATGAAACGAGCTTACCGGAGTTGAGCAGGCTTTCCTCAACGGCCGTCTTTCCTCCTTTTTGCAACCACCCAATTAGCCTGGCGGCCCTGTACCAGCCATCCTTAGTGAGGAACCCGTTGTTCTCCGGATCGGACAGCGCCCAAATCTCCCCCAGAGCCGCAGTGGGGAGGTTGGAAGAAGTCAAGAATGGGTACGCATCTTGTCCGGGGAGGATGCCGGACTACGCTTGCTCATTAGTCTACTTCCGAAGCTGAGAGAGATAGAGAGATAGAGAGGAGAGGAGACGCACGCCGTCGGTGTCGACTATCGCGAATAGCTGGTCATAGTACTGTTTCTCCTGCGGAGCTGCGTCAAATACTTGAATCAGCAGCTGCTTGCAATCTCAATCGATGTAGTAGCTGTCGCACAACAAGCAAGCACTTGGCACTCACAGTACGAAGCAGCCATCTTGCCCGAGGTAAGCTGCGCTCGGCCGGACTAGTCCGAGAGTAGATAGGGAGGAAGAAGCGAAGGCTGAGCGAGCTTGACGATAACCTTGTGCCAAGCGAAACTCGTAGGAAGTAATGGAGGCGTTGAAGCAGGTCGGTGTGGTGGTAGAAGAGCTGGATGTGTCACGTCAACAGAAAGACGAGTGAGAGAGTGGTTGTGGGCTGATATCAACGTCATTCACATTCCCTTATGCGCCAGCCCACGGGGAAAGTATCAGTCTCACCACTACTATTAATAAATGATGCTTGATCCTGAAAGATTATATCCAGTTCAATTATCAGTCTCACGGCCAGCTGCTGTTCGTACCTCCACACAGCAACATCGAATCCATCCATTAATTCCAGTCTTTCCAAAATCACTCGGTTGAATCTCGTTGACTCGTACACACATCAACAAACCTCCAAGATGATGGAAGCTGTACAGCGCAGAACAGCGGGGACTCGATTCGCCGCTCCGGCCTTCATAACGAGTTTCTATTCCAAGTTCCCCCTTGTCACGCTCGAGCAAGAGGATGAGCTTGAGTGGAAAGTCCGTGCGAGACAAGGTGTCGAGCAGGGTTGCGAGCTCTGGGTACGTCGCATGTCATACAGCTCTCACACGAGTCTCTCTCAGCTGAGTCGCGACTAACGTATGTCTATGTACTCGCAGATCCACCCGCCGAGCGCTATATCACATCCGCACCACCGCTCATGGGCTTCCGCGTCCCCGTCGTCACTCCGCACCCAACTCCTCTTCCTCCTACGAGACTCGGCAGCTCGCGTCCCGGTCACCTTCAGGAATTGGGCCAACGAAAATGCCGCGCCGGGCGGGACGTTGCCTTCTCTGCACTTGCCTGCTCAGGAGAGGTTGTTGGCCACGGATGAGGTCAGGGGTTGGCTGGATGGGGCTTATCCCCTCAAGGGGAAAGGCAAGGAGTGCGTCTCGGTTCACCGTCTTACCTTCTTACCTCCTTAGCTCTCACCTTGCGTCTTTGAACGTGCAAGTGCTGATGCTCGTTACGAGTAGACTGCAAGGTCTGCCCTCCCAAGAAGCCTACGATCGCGCTCTAGCTCTCTCCCACTTAATCCTAGGACACCTCCACCCAGCCTACCTAGCCAGCCTACCGTCAAACAAACGGCCAGCGGAATTCCACCTCCTTTTCCCTACTCCACCGCCATTACTCGCCGGACTTACCACACCGCTGCCAGCGTCTCTGACGGGTGACGCGAGGGAAATAGATACGGCTGAAATCGTGCGGAAAGGCGTCGAGGCGATTGAGGGTATCGAGGTGATCCTCGCCGAGAGTGATCGGTGGGCTTTGGATGCAAGGTACGTCGATAATCACAATCAAGTCGATGTGATCAGGGAGAACACGCTGACTTGATATGATAGACATCCAACACCGCTTGATGCGCTCATTGCATCGCAGTTGTATGTTGTGTACTCTCTGCCTGAAACGGCGCTGTTACGGAGCGCGATAAGCACGAAAGATAGCTTGGGTTCGTATCTTGACAGAGTCCTGGACTACGCGGGGGATCGGATAGGTCAAAAGGCATAACGTATATAATGCAAGTGATTATATGAGAACGATCCTCAACTGGTCTGTCAGACTTGGCCCGGCACAAAAGGTGTGTCAAGTCCTCCAGGTCATTCAGCAAAATTGGCAGACTTTAGACTCTCGGACTTCATGATGGCATGTGCACGTGCGAGCCGTTGACACCCGGATATTTGGCCGTCTTGACTATGTGCATGCGAGATTCTTCTGACTTTCTTACTTCGACAATGACATCTTACACTGTTTCTCCATAAATGAGCTCATTTGGCTTTTGTTGTTGATTTCGCTCGTGCGTTTACTTGGCCAGGAGGATCTCCTTGAGTTTCTCACCCAGCGCGCCGGCAGAAGCGGGGTTTTGGCCTTAACGGAGATTGTCAGCGTACTGAGTAGCGGGGATACTGCGACTGCGCCAGAGAGGTCCACTCACCAGTAAGGATACCGCCATCGTAGATGACCTTGACGCCCCAATCCTCCGTCTTCTCAAAAGTCGCCCCGCGCTCCTGGAGCTTGTCCTCCAGGGAGAAAGGCAGGATATTGACAAAATCGTTATACGGTGTCTGGGCTTCCTCGGAGTTGGTGAATCCGGTGACTTTAACGCCGGATACGATGGATTTGCCGTTGGGCTGGTTGGCGAGGATCAGCGCGCCGGGGCCGTGGCATACTGCCGCGACGGGCTAAGCTGTGCGTCAGCATCGCTGTACAAGCTGTGCAAGCGGAGTAGTTCGTTGACTCACTTTCTTCGCTGCGTAGATCTACAGTAGCACTCGTGTCAGTCTTGGGGCAAGTGATATTGTGGATAGCGACTCACCTCCTCGGCGAGCTTGGCAAAGGTCTTGTCCTGCGCCAGGTCGATGAGTGGGCCGTGCTGCGGGGAGAGTACGTCAGTCACGATATTCGATTGAAAGCACCGTACTGCAGTGGCCAGATGCGAGGAATATGTGAATAAGGGAGAACACTCACTCCACCAACGACAAAGATAGCAGCATAATCCTCCGCCTTGACCTCGCTGAGCTTCTTGGTGTTCTTGACCAACTTCTGCGTCTCTTCGGACTGCAAGAACTTGACGCTCTCGTCGTCCTTGAACATTTCGACGGAATTATGGTCGATGGGCGCTTCGCCGCCCTTGGGCGAGGCGAAGTCGATCGTGAATGAGTCTTTTAGCGCATAGTATGGGTGCGCTGCTTCGGGGAGGTACCATCCGGTCGCCTGGGGTCGTGGTCAGCCGCGATGCTGCGATGAGAAGCGATAGAGCTCGTCTACCTGGTAGAAGGGATAGAGGGGAAGATAGGAAGAGACATAGTGTGGGAGAGGGAGAGAGGAGGAGAGGGAGAGACGCAACACTCACGGCTCCGTTCAAGAGTTTGTCAGCGGAGGTGAGCACGAAGAGGATAGCGGACTGGGACATTTTGGTAAGTGTTGATAGTGTTGATGTTGGAGTTATGAAAGTTTTTCAGAGGTGGGGGGGGGGGGCAACGTCGAGAAGAGAGTAGTTTATATATCGCTCCGCTGGGCAATGCTAGCTGCTCGTCGTCGGTAGGTGAATCAGCAAGCAGGTAAAATTGTGGTGACGTACCCACGGTGACTAGTGGATCTGGTGGATGCATGGTGATAAAGTGGAGGTTGGCAGTGGAGGTGAGTGGAGGGGTGCTCTGTAAGCGAGTGGCAACCATACTTGCTTGGCTTGCGGGAGCATTTACTCGAGTATTAGCAGTCTAGCAGCGGAAGCATTGTTGCTCATTCCGCATATACCGGTGCTGAGGTATGACTCTCTCCAGCTTTGTCAGTCTCCCATTTCGCATGGAGGTCAAGCCGCCTGCAAAGGTCACATGATCATCTCCGCTGCTCGCGTCGCCATTGTCATAAGCCGTCCACGGGCGAGAGGATTAGACTCGAATCGTAATCTGATGAGCATCTATCTCAGTGTGAGCCGGAGCACGCCGGAGACCAGTGCCCACTGCTCTACTGCCCCTGCTGTGCGCTCCCACTCATTTACACTGTAGTACGCTGATCATGCCAATATCCCATCCGATACGACTTTTTCATGTTCACCTCTGCACATTTTGCACCGGGACGCGCAGGGAAACCTTGTCGCAGGACAAAACCTGAAAAATCCATCTTCTCTCGGGAGACGCGTTGGTCAGCACAGTGCCACAACGAGCTATAACGCCGCGAATCATACGAACCATGCTAGTCGGGCTATGACGCGCTCTTCTCATTTAATATTGCATTTGCCTAAATAGGTAATATGGCACGAAACACGACGAGACGCGCCTGACTATGTGGCCACTGGTTGTGTGCGGACCATGTCGGTGTGGACACGACGTGAGAGTGGTTGGCGAGCCTGTTCCCTTGAGCCCCTCTACATCTCTTGAACACCTTCATTGACTTTCATCAACGCTTTCACCGTCTCTGTATCATTATCCTCGCCTGAACCACCCGATCCGACAGCAGCAGCAGCCAATCGCTTGTATCCCGACATTACATACTCAAGAACGACTTGCCCGTCGGTTGTGCCACTTTCCCTTTTTTTTTCTTTTTCTCAGCTCAGCTTCAGGACGCGTTCCCCTTGCGTGACTTCTTTTCGCCCCTCACTCGTCTCCAATTAGGTGACTGGTGACAGTACCATTCAATCTCCAACCTCCTCGAATCCTCATTTAAATCCTGACAGTCATTGCTGCATCTCTGCACCGCTGCATTGCCTGCACAGCCTCTCCGACCAATCTCCAATCCAACGCGGTCGATCCTCTCTGGAGTTCTGGAAGAAGAGAAGCAGAGACGAAGAGGCAATCCGCGATTGAGTGAGTGGTCATCCCTCTGAAACCTCATTCCACAGAAGACAGTCGCCATTGAGTAGGTGGTCATAGCCTCTGAGGGAACCTACCATTCTATACCGACCGGTCCCCCGTTCCTCGACAATCAAATCTGCATCTGGCACTATCACACCAATTCAGTCGCTGATCTCCAACCCCTTAGCCAGCAGAGCTTGAAGCTACATTCCCGCCGGTCGGGCCTAATCATCAAGAGGACACCAAAGGGATCCTATTCGCCTGACCCCCAATACACAATCTTGAACATCAGCTAGTCATGTCGCGCCCGGCGAGCGCAGCCTCTCAACAGCGTCCATCAGGCTCAGGATCAAGCATGATGGGAGGAGAGATGTGAGTCCACCTTGTTGTCCCTTCACTCGCGAGTCATCGCTGACAACCCAACAGCATGGGACGCGTTCACACTTACTCGCCCACCCCGTCAGCCTCCTCATCCCACCAACAAGTCTACTACACTCCCCAAGAACATTATCACTCTCATGTCGTTTACCCTCAACACTTTGACGCGCGGGGCGGGTACCCACAAGATATGTCGGGGCAGATGATCATGCCGTATGCAGGACATCAGGTGGCGCAAGGGAGAATCGCCATGCCCATGAACGGCCAGCCGGGGGGTGTGATGGCTATCCACTCGGGCCGTGGCAAGACACCGATGAGACCGGCCACTCCTCCTATCGGTCTTGATGACTGTGGACCGTCGCCATTCCTTCCTGAAGACGACATGACGCCGTATCTCCCAGCCCACTTCGACAGTTATGGCTCAATGTCCGGGTCACCGAACATGGGACACATGCAGCTTCCCCCAAATCACCTGGTGTCGCCGACAGAGCAAATCAACATGAGTCGGATGGCACCGCATCTACAGAGGAACAACTCGATGCCCATGATGAACCACGCCCAGCATTACCCGTCGTTGCCCGTGGCTCGGCCACAACGCGTCGGTCCTTCTCGTCCGACATTAAATCAGCGTCAGACCATGCCCGTGTCTCGACCAGCCCCTCTCCAGCGCCACGCTTCCTTGCATGGTCCGTCTCGGTCCGCAAGTCCACACATTGCGGGAGATATATTCGGCCCCGTGTCCGCAGGCGGAAACGGATCTCCTGTCTTGCGCCCGCAAGTGCAACCTCAGATGCAAGCGCAAGAATTGGAGATGGGTTATGACTTTTCAGCTTGGGACCCGAATGTAAGTCTTACGACACACAATACATGACATAACTGACAAGCCGTCAACAGAGCTACGGAACCCATGGCCAAGGGATCTCACCTGCCCGCGCATTGGGTCCAGCACCAGTCCAGCCCCAACGCTTCTCACCACATCACGACGCTATGATGATCACGCCGCAAACCAATAAAGGTGCATATCCTAGCAACGTTCACTCTTCCGCCACGTCCACCGCCACAGACTCCTCGACTGTATCAAGTCTGAGCGATGTCAGCGTCCGCTCTGTTCGTCACGTCAACCCTCTTGAAGTGGATAGCAGTGACGACGAGAACGACTCGCCCACTCGCGGGCCTTCGGCTACTCGCGCGATGATGAAGATACAGCTTGACGACTCGAAGAAGCCTCTTGCAACCTCTCTTCCCAAAGCCGTTCGCCCACCCACGTCTAAGCCGGTGATTGGGGGCCGCACGAGCGCAAAATTCGCAAAAGTCGCCGAAGATCCCGGAGTCGAGGGCATCCCAGCGGGACCTCGATCGATGGACCGACCTGGTCCCTCTTTCGCGTGCATCATTGGTCAAGCCATTTTGCGCTGCAAAGCCGGCGGTCTTTCCCTTGAGCATATCTACCGTTATGTGGAGACTGCCTACCCATACTTCAAGACTGGCGACGGCGCATGGCGTAACTCGGTTCGACACAACTTGTCTATACACAAGATGTTTGAAACCATTCCCAGAACAGAAATGTTCCCTCCTGGAAAAGGTGGGATTTGGATCATACACGAGGAAGAGAAGTGCCACTGGCCTGCAGAGGACAAGTTCATCAAGAACTTCCCAGCATCTCATCCCCATCATGCCGTTTGTCGCCAGACTATGCACGAACGGCAGAAGGAGAAGGAGGCAATGGACAAGGCGGCGAAGGAGGGCAAAGTCTATGTGCCCAAGAAGGGCAAGAAGGGACGCAAGCTCAACGTCAAAGATGAGGATGACGATGCCCCTGAGATGACTCGCTCGTCATCAGATATCACAATCCAACGGGCACCGTCCGCTCAGGGGATGGAGCCACCTTTATCCCGTGGACACTCTCACGCCGAGGGATCGACCACACCCCAAATGCAACCGAAGAACTTGCATCCTCCACCTTTGATACACAATCACTCGCACTCTTCGCACACCCTCGATTTCGACGACGATGAAGGTGAATTCCTCCCTATGGATTCTGAGGAGTCAGATTCAACGGCGATCGATGCCACACCGACTGATCCTGCTCGTTCACACGGCGATTACATGGCCAAATCTGGAGGAGTGATGATCCCCTCAAGATTCGAGCGCAAAGAGAAGAAGAGACCGCTTCAGGTAGATGACGAGAACGTCTTCACTTCTACGAAGCGGGTCCGAGTGGCTGAGCCGCTCGCGCCAATACATCCTCTACCTCAAGGAACGGCCATGCGCGATCTTGATGATTCCTTCATCACCCCCGAGAGGGAGAAGCCAATATCAAATAGCAAGATCATGTCGAGTGCCTTCAAGACCCCTGCGCTGGTGCAAACCTCGTCATCTCCCGGATCGTCGCCTATGCCTCAGACGATCACGCGGACAACGCACCACCCCAGTGCATTGCAACAAGCGTGGACACACGATGATATGGCGGAAGCACATTCCGGATCTCGCGAATCATCGCCGGCGCGCCCGATGCTTGACGCAGCATTTGATTTCAAGCCGAAGCCTATGGCAATGCGGGCGCGCACGTTGGGGCAGGAAGACGAGTATGTGCCCACTGCTACCGACATGCAAACTCCTCGACCGCCAAAAACACCGGTGACTCGGTCATCGGCGGCGACACATAAAACACCACGACTGCACATGCGTACTCCTTCCCTGGGCAAAAACCCAATGTTCTTCGGTGGCAGTCCTGCTCTCCCCCCGCCCTCGGCCAACGCCTTGTTATCGACGCCGATGTGGGAGATGGGCGGGTGTTTAGATCGCCTGAAAGACCAACTTACCGGTTCACCGACACGTGGTATTCGGTCGCCCATGCCTCCCACATCTCCAACGCGATATGCCATGTTGCTCGACAGCGGCGCTTCACCGCGCAAGCGTCGCGACGTGAGCATATAGTCTCCCCTCTCCTCTCCTATAATTCCCCATAAGATTTCATCTTATAGCACACAATAAGGCTCAATGCCTCTGCTCGCTTGGTATGACCTGCTGCGTCGATCCGACTGCCTGCGTTGTTTGTCCTCTTGACTCCTAGTCTCAATTCAGTACCTTGGCTTTATACCTTGCAGCTGTTGCGTTTCACTGTATATGTACATTAGTATAGTCACCGGACTTTCCGTATAGTAATGAGTTAGTACCAGTATAGTGATATCGTCTGTTTGTTGTTGATGAATACGATTTACGGATACACCGGGCGTGAGCCTTTGCAGCGATCACTGTGACATGTTTTTGGGCAATCATACATCTCGAGACTGGCTATAACTGGGTGATCTACTTACTCCGCCTCCGTCTCCTTCTTCCTCCTCTTGCGCTTCTTGGCTTTCGTCGCGTCGCCCTCCGAGCCGTCATCGCTCTTCGCAGTCTTATCCCCATCTGCGGACCCGGACGCAGCGCCATCCACAGCGTAGGTGGTACTAGCACTAGCACCAGCACTCTCATAATCCTTACGATCAACGTCCAGCTCCTCCCTGTTCTTCTTCAGCGCCGCCTCCTCCGCGTCCAGTACTGCCTGAAGGCGTGCCAGGACTTTCCCTCTTACGGGACCCAGCGAAGAAATACATCCCTTGACCGCAGTGCTAATCCCACTCAGTCGGTCAGGGGACGATTCGGCGGTCCAGTCGTACGCAGCGAGAGAGTCGGTGATGGAAGATAGAGTGGAGAGGAGGGTGTCTAGATCGCTGGTGCTGGCGCTGCTTTTCTTCCTTGATTTGGACCTGGGCTTGGACTTGGACTTGGACTTGGGCTCGGAGCTGGACGTAGGTTTGGAGGACTTGTCCGTATCGGTATCAGTATCGGTCTCTGTATCCGTATCTATAGCCGTGGCCGTGGTTGTATCCCCGTCCTTCTCGCGCTCGCGCTTGCTCTCCCTCTTGTTCTTGCTTCGAGATCTTCTCGAGCCCGACTTCCTGGACTCGTCACTCCCCCCGCTCTCGCCGCTACTTCCAGACCTCCTCGTCTTCCTGCCACTACCGCTACCGCTGCCACTGCCACTGCTGCTGTCATCACCACTACTGCTCCTACTCTTCGAACGGGACCGGCGCTTCTGCCTCTTCTCTCCAGAGCTCGTCTCGGTTGACTCGCCGTCGCTGCTCATGTTCGTCGGGCCACGTATATCTCAATTGTATTCACCAGGCCTAGAGCGGTAAATGAAGTGAAAGTGAAAGTAAATGTGAATTTATGTGAAGTGGCAAATACTCTTTCACTTAATAATGCGCACATACAACAGAACGAGTAGAACGTCTCTCCCAGAGACCAAGAGCCGAAGGTGAGACGTACGTCTAAACACCAAAAGAGGGTCATTGACAACAGCCATCCTTTGTCTACACTGACGTGACACTCTACCGTCGTGCTGCGCTCAACTCTGCAGCTCATTCTCGTAGTGCTCGACCACCGCTCTTGCACTGTGCCAAAGAGTATTTTCATGAGTGTGGCATTTACTCCAAGCCGCTGATCGCGGCGAATCTACATGGAACGAGTGATGTCTACTGATAGATGTACATCAAGGCCATGCATGCGAAAGTGAGTGTGAAAGAGAGCGTACAGTGTAAGGTGGCGCACGTCTACCTAACCCGTGTTCGCTCAAGAGGCACGAACCCACGGCTTGGCCATGCGAGCGACACCGAAGTCTCCCTCGTTGCAATAAGAACCGCCCTTGAATTCCTTTACTTGATTTTCCTCCGTGAATCCTACGCTCTTCTTCCGCTTCAATCCTGGACCCGTACCAGTGCTCATCGTAGAAGGGATACCGTACTTCTCCGGACCCGAAGAAGATCCAGACCCAGAAGCGAAGCTGGCATCGGGCAAGCCGGTCAGCTTGTTCAAATGCCTGTGTGGGGTATCCCTCAGTGCCGATTTCAGGCTGGATGTGCTCGATGGGGACCGATGCAGAAGAGGTCGTGCGGAGTTCGTGTTGTTTGACGGACTGGGACTGGCGGTGGAGCTGCTTCTTGGCGCAGTAGCAGCAGCAGTAGAAGAAGAGGCCGGAGAAACGGCAGCAGGCGGGAAACCACTAGTGCCTCGAGGCGAATTTGGCGTGGATGCACCAGCCCGGCATTCGCCCCTTGCTATCATGCTAGGAGTGACTTTCTGTCCCTTGTGAAAGATAGTGACAGGTGGTCCAGAGGAAGACTGGCCGGGGCCGGGGCTGGGGCCAGTACCATTGCTGCTTTCGCCGCTGCTATCACTAAGCGTACTCAGGTCGCGCAGCGCTGCGGCCAACTCATTGACACGCGCGATAGTAAGATTGTGCTCCTCTTCTGACCAGGAATGAGCATGCGTTCGGGCCAGATTGACCGTGCTGGCGAGAAGGAACGAGACTTGCTCCTGGGCCGTCGATGTGGGCGGTAACGAAGTGGGTAGAGAGTAGGGTGGCAAAGAGGTGAACGTGCCCTCACGCAGCGCTTTCGACAAATCGGTGAGGCGGGAGGCGGCAGTGGTGCGTATCTCCGGGGTCAGCTCCTTGCGCGATAATCGCTCGCTGATGCCCGAGAGCTGGCTCCAGAGCGCATTGCTGGATTCACGAGTAGGTGTGCTGGGTGTTGTGGGCGTGGGCGTGGTCGCGGTGGTACTCGTGCCGCTCGACATGTGAGGTTGCTGTGTGGGCAATGTGGAAGAGTGAGCGTGTGGGGAAAGACAGGGAGGTGACGATATGGTGAGTGGAAATGATCGTACTTCACCAGTATTGAAAGACTGGGCTGAAAAGCCTAGCCAAGCTGTGACACCTCGATCAAGTCGCCACCGACGTCAAAGGACGAGTATCAAAGGACGTCGATCCGCACAAGCAGTCAAGTGTTGTATGCGAGTACTGCACTCCTAACAGCAGTGCGAGTAGAGTATCAGTCATTGCGTTAAAGGGCTGTGCAGAGGTTCGAAGGCCGCTGTTGTCCTCCTCTGTGCTATAGGTATAGCTGCATTGCCTTTTGACAGGGTGAGACCGCAGTGAGCTGAATGGGTTGTGAACGTATATAAGCCGTCTGCGCGGACTCTTCTATCTAATGTATCGCTTCCGCCTTCACCACAAGAATCATACATTCGATCATCTCGCAACTATTGGCCGTTGTCACTTGCATCAAGTTGGCACACCTTCGGACTCGCTACACTACTGTACTCAGCACACGTGCCCTGAGATAAACCACAATGGACACATCTTCTCATGGGCAGCAGAGTACTACTCCATCATTGAATATTGAAGAAACCACTGGCGCTTCGGTGTTGTACAAAAGCGAGACACCTACTCATCAGATTACTTACCTTGACATGGGCCCAGGTAGACATAAGGACGGGTTGGTTATTGCTGTCCATGGCTACGATCTGTACAAGGAAGAGGATGACAAGGAAGAGGATTACTACGTGCTGCGTCACGCTACTGGTACTGTTGATTGGAGAATTACTGAACATGAGTTTGAGCTTGGATCCAAGGTGGTGAATGGTACAGATTTCATTTTCACCGCAAACTTCGAACCACAGCCCGCTGATCCAAGCGACGTGCGCAGCTCAACAAAAACTCAGATCCCTGGGTTGCATGACGAGGTTGTGTCGCTTGGCATGGTGCACGACAGCGTGGAGCTTGTTACCCGGGTCCTCACTAGCAAAGTTGAATCTGAAGAGGCTTTTGCCGCATTCAAGCGAGGCGAGATGTTCCGTTTGTCCAATGTGACAAAGAGGACATTCTTCTCAAAACCTACTTCGGACAGAGACTCGACAAGGCTTCGTCCGCAGCGGCAGTCAGAAGTCGAGACGGACACTGATCCGCAGAGGTCAAGTGAGGGAGTGATTGCTAGTGCCAATGAGTCCCAAGTACAGTAGGCACCGCCACGTCCATTATGCAGCGTGGAGACCAAGTCTGTAGACGATTGACAGAGAGCTATGCATAGATTGAATACAATACCACATCACCGCTTGATGGCTTCAGCTCCAGGGAGCGCTGACTCAGTTCACATGGTACATACATGAGTGGAAAGCAAAGAAAAGTGGAACTCTCCAATACTATAACTTTGGACTGAAAGCCACCGCCAGGCTGTGACGCCTCAACCATGTTGCTACCAGCGTCAAAGGACAATGGTCAAAGGTTGCCAGTTTGCACAATCAGTCTAGTGCTGTATGCAAGTATTCATGAATCGTATGACATCAGTGCGAATGCGACTACAGTATTGGTCATTGTGTGAAAGGACTGTGCAGATGTTTGAACGCTGTGAATTGTCCTCCCTTGTGCTACAGGGATATCAGCCTTGCCTTCTGCCCGACAGCATAAGGCTCAAGTGACATATATAAGCAGTCTGCATGGACTCTCTCGTCTCGTGTTATGTATCTCTTCCCTGCCTCTCACAAGAATAGTCAGCTATTTGCCACTCATTTTGCAACTATTTGCCTTTGTCGTTCGAATCAAGTTGGCACATCCTAACACTCGCTACACTACTCAGCACACGTGCCCTCAGACAGACCACGATGGACACATCCTCTCATGGGCAGCAGAGTACTGCTCCATCATCGAATCACGAAGGAACCACTGGCGCTTTGGTGTTATACACAAGCGAGACACCTACCCATCAGACCACTTACCTCGAGACGGGCTCAGGTACGGACGAGATGCGAATCGCTGTCGGTGGCTACACACTACGCAAAGAAGAGGATTGGTACATGCTGCGTTATGCTACTGGTGCTGTCGATTGGCCCATTCGCGAAGACAAGTTTGAGTGTGGCTCCAAAATGGAGAACGATACACATTTCTCGTTCAGTGTGGACATCAAGCCACATCTCGCTGATCCGCGCTACGTGCGCGACTCAACGAACACTGAAATCTCTGGGTTGTACAAGGAGGCCAAATCGCTTGGAATGGCGGACCTCCGCGCAAAGCGTTCTTCCCTGCGCCTCTCTGGCAAAGTTGGGTCCAAAGAGGCTTTTGCCGCATTCAAGCGAGGCGATCAATGGTATTTGGGTGGGCTCGATGTAACAAAGACAACCTGTTTCGTCAAACCTACGTCGGACAGAGACCCGACGAGGCTCTGCTTGCAGACGCAGTCAGAAGTCAAGACGGACAGTGATTCGCAAAGGTCGAGCGAGGGAGCGATTGCTAGCGCCAAAGAGTCTCTAGTACAGTAGGCACCACCATGTTGGTGATACGGGGAGAAGTGCTTTCCGACTAGGTGAAAAGTCGGTCCGTAGAGGAATCACAAAGAGCTATGCATACATTGAATACAACACCACATTACCGCTTGACGGCTTCAGCTGCCAGGATTGCTGACGCATTTCACGCGGCACACAGTAACATACAAACATCATTATACAAGATGCTTCGATACTGCAGACTATCATGCACTGCTCAAGCAGCTCGCTAGCGCTTCCAGATATTCTCCACCCGATCCACCGTTGGTATCCTGATTCAAGCTCCAGACCATCATACCGCCCACTTTGATCTTCCAGGCATCACACGTAGTCTTTATATCGTCCGCCTCCAACCACGTCCAGAAAACGTCGTTATCACTATCGTACCACGCACTGGCGGCGGCGTCGGAGTACTCGGTGCTTCCGTCGGTGGGTCTGTTGGCCCATGAGCTGGAGCGCATGGAAGCAGTACTATCCTCGTCGAGAGCAGTATTGAATGTTAGCGAACCGGAATTGCCGTTGTCTGTACCATTCGTCCACTCGTAGTCGCCCATCGGACAGCCGATCGTCTCCGACGCACACGTCGACGTATCGTTCGCAGGGATCTTGAAGTACTTGGCGTACATTGGGAACCCAACATTGACTTTGGCCGAATCAATGTTTGCAGCAGAGTAGTAATTCATAGCATCAGTAACGACCGCACCACCAGCGTGGTGCCCGGTGTGTGTGTCGTAGCGATTGATATAATCGTATGTCATAAGATTGTACATGTCGATCGAATCGCCGAGTTGCGAGAATGTATCGCTCGTGAAAGCTCCAGCGTCACTGGTCTCGACTCGCGCAGGAAGAGCTAGAGAGACTATTTTGTCCCCCATCGCGTTCTTCATTGCGGATGCGAGAGATACCAAGGCCGAGACATCTGTCGAAGCAGGATACTCTGGAGTCACGGGTCAGCATGGCGCTGTTTGGTATTCGACAAGTACAAAGATGTCGACACTCACCCCAATCAATGTCAACACCATCCAGGTCGTATTGCTTGACGAAAGCGGTAGCTTGCTGGACGAAAGTGGCGATGGTCGAGTCGCCCCCATCTGCAGCTGTCTTGATTGGCGTGTCCAAACCCCATCCTCCCAGCGCCACCATGACTTTGATTCCAGGCACAGTCGATCTAATGCTCGCGATTTGCGTAGCGTCAAAGTTACCATTGCTCGAGACAACAAACGAAGACCATGTGGTCAAATCGGCAAACGCTGCGCACAGATACTTGGTGATCAGCTTTGCTCAAGTTTTCGCTGAGGTGCGACAACGGCTTTAGTAGTAGTGGTGTGAACGCACCCAGGATCAAGTGGGTAACACCATTGAGTTGATCGGCGCTCGGTACGGAGTCAAGATTGGCGTAGCTGTCACAGAAGCGATCAGCTACGACCGAGTGGAAGCAGTCTACCGTTTCGATGGTGAAACTTCACTCACTTGCTCCAATACGCGACATACCGCTTTCCAGCGCCATTTGTGGCCTCGGCGGAAGCTGCACTGCCACTTGGACCGCTGCTGGCACTGCTACTGCTGGCTGAGCCGGATCCAGTACCAGTACCGGTACTGGTCGCAGCCAGGGAAGTAGTGTCGGACGACGCGCTGGCTTTGCTAGTAGTGACGACCGCAGAAGTCGATTGTGCAGCTGTGCTTGAGCTTGTTGAGCCGGTGCTGGTCGTAGCTCCGACAGTCGTATCACCGGTGCTGTCCGTGGCAGAGGTAGACACAGCGGCGGCTGCCGCGCTAGTGGTGACACTAATGGAAGCGGACATGACAGCGCTAGTGCCGGTAATAGTCGCTTCCACAGCAGCGACCGCAGTTTCGCCGTACCTAAACAAAACACCATAAGCCACTTTGCAATAGGACGAGAGGACCGAGATCGAGATCGACTCACCCGCTAGGCCACTGACAGGGGTTGCCCGATACTCCAGTCGCGCATACCGTATCGCCCTGACACGTGTAGGTCTCGTACGCATCATGCCATACCGTACTACTATCGCAGGTATAATCGAAACCCGACTCAGAGGAAGGAGCAGGAGCAGGAGCAGCGGAAGCTACTAGAGCACCCAACAGTCCCAATAGGATCGCTTGGTGGGAACGCATCCCGTAGATCGCTTTGGAATCTGGCTTGTCAAGTGTGCAGTAATGAGCGTCGGCGACGAAGACCTGCTTCGTCTATCTATACAGTCGATACAGTGAGCTCCGATTATCCAGGCTAAGCTGGAAGCCTTGTTAGCCCTGCAACACCTCAACCCAAAACGCTGGCTCACCTCGCAATGCGGGCTTTGTGCTTTACAATGGGGAAGAGGATGGAAATGAGCTCACTGCGCTCGACTCTTATCAATCCGCATTGGTTACGACAAAGCACATCTCACAGACGCTACACGCTTCATAACCACAACAAACGATGAGATACACACGGGGTTAGGGGTAAAGACAAAGGATCAGTATAATGACCTTTTGAGCCTATCCAAAGGATGCTGATTCGAGTGTCACTGTGACGTGACAGTGCACTAGCGGTTCGACAGGTTTCAGGCTTGGGGCTCTTGTGATAGGACAAAGGGAGAGCTGAGGCCAGATCATCGCGCCATTCTAGCTCTGGGTGGCGTCAACTCTTTTCCAACTGGGATAGTCATCAGTGCGGGTTTGCGTGTGTGCTGAGATGATGGAGTTGATGATGAGCGGAACCGGAGGCGAGAGTTTTGTGTTACACTTTTCTCTATCTCGTGGTGAAGCAGATGTAATGCGTACTACCACTACTCCTCCTCATCTCGCTCTCCCCTCCGATCCTCACTGTCCGCCATCTCCACTTCTGGCGCAGAGCTCACCACGGGCACGGGCGCATTGTACCATGCCGCGCTCACTGCCCCGGAGGCATTCGGGATCTCTTTCGTGCCCATTGCCAATGCCTGTAAAGTTGTCAGATATTGTACGGACAAAGATGGCACAAAACACGAGCGACTCGTAACTCACTTTCTCCGCCATATCTCTGGTCGGATATGTGACTCGCAGACCACCAGAAGTCGTCTCGATCGCACCGCCGTGTGATTCGTACCATTCCTGCACGGCCTTGCGGCTCTCGTCCGTACCTAGCGCATCACCGGCAAGCGTGAAGGTCCGCGAGCGATTGTCCAGTCGCATAGGCCTAGGTGGACCACCGCGGCCACGTCCGCGACTTCTTGGGTATCCTCGACCTCGTGATCCGCGCGAGTAAGGAGAGTATCGAGCAGACGCGTTGATACCAAGGGTGTTCGCCTATGAGCTATCAGTACACTGCCTCTCACAGCACTGTCGATCGGGTGACTTACCTTGTCGCGCAATGCCGAGAGTTGCGCATTGAGTTTGAGCAGCTCATCCTGGTCTTTCCCAGTTGTAGTCTCCATGCCATGCTTCGCCAATTCCTGATCCAGCCTCTCCTTGTCACTCATCTCCACATCAGCCGCTTCCACCTTTGGCGGATTGTTCAACGCCTCGACCTCCTTATTCAGCTCCTTTAGTCTGGCGAGAATCTGCAATTTCTCCTCCTTGCTCGCATCTCCAGCTCGCTTCAGAAGCACCTTTTGCTCGGCAATCAAGGTCTCCTTCTTCGCTTGACGTTCCCGGGTTTCGAGCTCCGCTAACGTCGCTTGCAGCCTACTCTCTGGCCCACTCAGAGTCGCTTTCACATCTCCTTGAGGTCCTTCTCCATTCGCGATCTTCTTCATGTTCGCCACCAGCCCTGCGCTTTGTTCGAGCGCTTTTTGCCCCGCTTCTCCTTGTCCAGGTCTAGGTCTATGCCACAGTACCTTCACATGACGGGATCCAAACACTGCATCGTCACTCTTCCACGCCTTGAAGGCTTCTCGGTTGGTGGCAAAGCTGATCAGAGCCCGCTTGCTCCGGCCTTCAACTGCAACATTGGTGACTTCGCCGAATTGGTGGAAATAGTCGGTAATAGCTTGTACCGTCAAGTTGGCCGGCGGGATATCCGTGATGACCAGTGTGGTGGTATCGCGATTCGTAGGCGGTCGATTTGATCCCCAAAAGTCTCCAGGGGTGTCGAGCTGACCTTTATGGCCAGGCGATGGCATGCCCATAGGTCCGAAGGGGAAGGGGAAAAACGGCATGCCTGAAGCATCGAAGCCTCCGCCCGGTCCTGGCAAAGGTCTCCCATCAAATCCGTTGCCATGCCCGCCACGACCATGGCCATGATCTCTCCCTCTTCCCCTGTCGCGTCCGTTACCCCGACTAGGAGCTCCCTGACCAGGCATAAAGGGGAATTGCGGCATCTGCGGGAACATCATTTGTTGTGAAGGGATGATGACGTCCTCAGAATGCTCATATGGGCAGTTGGCCCCTCGCATACAGAATCCCTTCTCTGTGACATAGTCAGCACATGATATGTGTAAGACCAGCAAAGACTCACCGTGATAATCGAAACACTTTTGTCTGCCTGAAACACCATTGGAGGGAAGAGGCATAACAGCAGAATTCTCAGCCATATCAACATCTTTGTTGAGTGCTTGTACGTCCGCTGCAGGTCCTGTTGGTATAGGTCGCGAGGTGGATGGCCCAGCTTGAGGCTGCTGCAGCTGTGAGGGAATTATGCTCGATTGTGTAGGTCGGTACGACGATACGATCGCAGGTGCTTTTGGCGGTGAGGTTGGTATTGGCGCGACCACTGGCGCTGATGCAGATGAAGGTGCTTGGGGCAGATATGCTTTGGTCGATAACGTCTGGAAGAGAGCTTCGACGAATGGTTTCGAGGCTAGAAGATGACATCAGTACGGAGGCACTAGCGTCAAAAGGCATGACTGACCATCCTCCAAGAAATCTGCCAGTTCACGGGAGATGAACTAGTATAGAGCAAATTAGCTCAATATCGCACTTGCGGGGGACGCTGCTGCCTCACGATCTTCCACTCGTCCTCTGCCATTACCGCGTCGTGCTTGAGGAGCGCCACGATGTAGTCCGACATCACGACCGGGTCGGCATCACATCTATCGTCACAAGCGTCAGCCGGTCGAAGCGCGAGTTTACCGAGCTCAACCAGTCAAGGACATACAAAGGCTCAATGGTCTTCACGAGCCAAGTCTTGAATTCTGGAAGGTCCAGCGCGTCCTCGTACGGCATCTTGGTCGTATCGATGACTCTTGGATAGCTAGAATATGTCAAACAAGCTCGTAGTTGTTGCAAGCTGGAAAGAAATCACTGAGGCGTTGTTGAGGATGGGTTTTGTAAAATGGAGGGTGGCTTTACGTCATCAGAAGCGAGTGTGGCACAACTCTGTCGTCAAGAACAGTGCAGTCTGGCTGCCAATACTCATCATACACAAGCAAAGATAATGCCTGCTATACCGCCATGACAGAACATGATCTCTGCGTGCATGTAATGATGATGGAGGGTACCCGAAAGGTCATACGCCGACGCGGCTCAAAGGATCGATGCTTGTCAGCACGCCATCGGCTCAGAAGGTGAGTCCCACCCTTGTGGCTACCATGGGAGGACCTCAAAGGATGCGTCTAAAGATGACGATTGCGTTTGAAAGCATTCGGGTGGCGCGGGCTCATATAAAGCAGTACAGGAGGCCAACTTCGATCAATGCTACTCCCCCAACCACCCGGATACACACTCTCTTCAGAACGCTCTTATTTTGCCTATTTCCGAACACCTATCAACATCACACAACCAGTCTGCTTCCCCCAATGCATCTGACGCGAACGATGGTGAATCCCCCCGCACTGACTTCACCAACGAATCCAACACAACGATGTCAGCCTCGGCACAGGGCCGAAGCGCTGTACGAGATGGCAACAGCGCTCCAAGGACAATTCGGCGAGTCAATAATCGCTATGTCCTCGTCAACGAGCCCGACAACGAAACTCACCGCTCGCACGCATGCCCCAGCCACCTGGAGGGGCATCCAGCCCTCAAGGAGGAATGGCAGCGTCTAGACACGATCTACAGGAACGAGGCGAGAGACCTGGTGGCCACTTGGGCGTCTCGGGCCCAATCGCCCCTCCATGCGTACCTAAGAACACGTGCCACCGAGCGCGGAGACCAGTCGGTCCCGCTCGAGAGCAATTTGAGTCACAGGACTCAACCAGTCAGTATTTTCACTGTTAACGACAGGCTACGGGACCGCAATGAGTATGCGGAGTCTACAGCTGCGGACGCGAGACACACGGCCGAACTGACAAGCGACGAGTGTACGCTGGAGAGCTGCAGCTCCAACGCACAGACGGCATCGTCTGGCCAGCTCGGAGCTTGTACGTCCGAGGAAACCTGGTCAGGTGATGAGGCCGACTCGCTCCCTTCTTCAAGCAGGCCAGGCGAGTGACTTCAGCAGACCCGCGGCCAAAGGCAACAGGAATGATTGTTACATAAGTCAGAATGGTAGACCAGGAACCGGGACGGAGAGGAGGAAACGCGGGCTTCGCATTCTACTGTAGATAGCAAGACGAGAGGTATTAGCGTACAATAGCTCATCTTATGATACTGTCATACACTGTACGCCTGGTTGAGGCATGCGCTGGGCTTCTCTGGTTGGAGAATACCTGCAGTTCTTGCCTCTCCAGATCAAGCTGAGGTCTTGTCACCTTGTTGCAGCAAGTCGCTGCCAGCAGTCGTATGATGAGTGTAATGACCAAGTGGCGGGACCCAGAAGTTCGTTTGCCACTCGACCTGTACGCTGCGAGGCTCAGGGAGAACCGGAGGATATGCCCCAACCGTCATAAAGGATTGTATGACGAGTCCAGACAAGAGCACGACAAGCTAGGATGTATGACGTGTAGCGCTTGTAGGCTCCCTTGTTTCTTCTTGATCTGCAGAATAGCACTGTGGAGCGATTCGCGCAAAGGAGAGAAATGAATTCGCGCTTGCCGCCATCAAAGGATGTCATTCAGCGAGCTGCCTAATCGAGGGCGTCTTGGTAACTCGAACAGGTATAAAGCAGGGCGCAGAATTGACTTCATCCACTGTTCTTCCCCCAACAACACACATTGACTACCCTTCGAACACTTTCATTTCATCCATCATCAACACCCATCACTATCACATCATCATGTCAGCCAGCCCCGTTGCCACCGACTTGACCACTGCAGACGCCATGTTCAACAATTTTGCCACACGTGTCGAGACAGTGCGGAGGACTTTGCGTCAGGAACACGACCGCATTGTCAGAGAGCGCGATGAACTCGCGGTCACGGATGCCGCGACATCTGTGACAGAGAACAGTGAAGTCCCCGGAGAGGTCAAGCAACGAGTCGCTCTCTGGGAGGATGCCAGAAGCAAGCTGATGAGCCAAGCGGCGGCCTTGACACAGGAGCAGAGCCACCTCGAAGGAAGCGACTACAAAGACCAGCTGACTGAGGTGAATCAGCTGGTGGCGTCTTTGATCCCGACGGCTTCTCGTCCTTCCAAATTGTGCTATGATCACAAGCAGCCGCCTCCCTCTTCCTTCCAAAACTCGATCGCGATTGACGAATCGCAGAGCCATGACCCGTGGGCGGAGAACGCAAGCACCAATAAGTTATACCATTTGGTACATACCAAGTGCGGCATCGATCGCGGGACCAAAAGGCTCCTGAAAAACCACTTTGACAAGATCTCCCAGGGCCTCTATGGGCGTAGGAACGCATTGGGAGCCAGCGAGTGTCATATGGCTGACCTCGAGTCCGAGCTGTCTGAAAATAATCAGCTGATGGCGTCTTCGACCCAGACGGGTTCTCGTGCCTCCGATTCGCGTAATTCTCGCGATTTCCCCCACTTCCTGGTCGCGGGATCGCATAGACCAGACCCATTTACCGAGTGGGAACTCATCGACGAGATAGAGGCTGTGGTACATTCCGAGTGCATCGTCGATGCCAGGAACCGAACGCGTTTGAAATACCACCTTGACATATCCCGCATGGACACCTATGGGCTTCGGACCGCATATGAAGCCAACAAGGAACGAATGGCTCGCCTCGAAGCCCAGGTGTCTGTACTGACGAGCGGCAGCGCCACACAACAGGCTCCGTCATCTGGCCAGCCCCAGCACCGCGGCTCCGACGATTATTGGTTGCTCGACTCCTCTACCCGCTCTTAGTTTCGCAGATGACCGGCGGTTGATGTGGACTGCGGAGCATGTCAGAAGCGTCGATGCCACACCGATCTGAGGCATAGTACGATGAGTCATGACGGATGAGTGAAGACGCGGGTGTCTGCCAATTAGTAGGCAGAGGGATATCAGCGTAGTCCTGTAGATGAACTTTTGCTATGCAGCTGCGTACACGAGTACATTGACTGTTCTATATCGAGAGACGAGCAATCACAATTATTACAATTACCTAAAACGTCACTGCTATCAACAGCACTGTTGTATTACGTAAGACGACAACGCTGTGATTGACGAGTCGGGTATCAATCACATCAGCATCACAGCATCATTCACGCCACCCGGTACTTGATATCACACTACATTACATTCATCTCTCTGCATAACACACAATCAACCTCTGTCCAGTCCATGCGTCACTCGTGCGCAGGAACAGACCCGCTCGTCGACACGTAACGAGCGGACAGCATCACTTTGGGACAGGCAGGTTGGGCGACAAAGCGATATCTCAGTCATACAAGCAAGCCGTCTCGCTTTTGTCGCGTGCCGAGCCGAGCTTATCATCTCGTCATTCATCAAACACCATTTACACTCGCACTCCCTTTGTCATCGCTTCATCGCTACAAAGACACATTATCATCGCCTGCATAATAGCGTGAAGTAGTGTACGCACGATGTCAAGCAGTCACGCTGGCCCATCAGGCATGGCGGCGTTTGCGAGTCGTTATCTATCTGGCCAAGCTGCGCAGGGCAGAGGAAGGCAATTGGAAGGAAGTCAGGTGAGCGACTCATCCGTCTTTTCTCATTCATTTGTCAACATGTCTGACTGTCATCGCCAACAGATCTTCCGGCCCCCATCACCTGGCTCGCCGTCTCATGATCCCTTCGTCACGTCTCCCTCTGCATCTCAATCACATCCGCATCTCCGAGGCTCGTCCCGCTCCCCATCCCCCGAAAGCACTCCGCCATTCCCTGGTCCAGGCTTAGATGCGATCCCAGATATCGACAACGATGCTATAAACAGTGGCATCGGCGTGGGACTGCTCTTCGCGGGGCCGGAAGATAGCATCGAAACGCCTTCGGCAGCCAGTAGGAAAGGTAAAGAGAGGACCCCCGCTTCTCGGTCCAAGTCGAAGATACCTAATCCTTACGCCGCTTCATCATCGGAATCAGAAGAAGAGGCCGATTTGGACGAAGTCGCCATCGTCCGTCAATCGCTTCTTCGCCCTCAACCGTCGCTAGCATCCGCCCAGAAGAAGCAGCCCTTGACAGAACGCGCAAAGAAGGGTTGGCTAGCCCATCAAAGCGTCTTCCCTGCGTCCTCGTCATCATCAAGTGAAGACGACAGCGAGAGCGACAAGTACACGGAAGACGAATCGGACGATCAAGTCTCAAGGATCATGGGCCGCTCGCGGAGGAAGTCCAGGTCCAATGGGCTGCAGCAATCTCGCGAGGGAGACGGACCTCAAGGATACCTGTTGTCACCTTCGGCACTCTACGACGCGACTCGTGAGCCGCCCAGCCACAACGCTCGCGCTCCTCCTTCCGATATGGAAGAGCCGCTACTCGGCCCTGATGAGCTGGACGAGCAGAGCGGAGACCGGACAGGCAGAGTACCTGTACGGTTACAAGTGTATAATGGACGATTTGGTCATTGGCAGGGAGAAGGTTTGCGGAAGTACAAGGGTGAGCATAATACACTCGAGTCAGGAAGATTTGCTTATACATCGCTTCTAGACTCTGGGTATCTGGCATTATGGCTCACGAGTCTACTCGGCGTGCTTTTTGGCCTATGCTTCGTTTGGGGCTCAACAGATGTAGGTTGTCTTAATGCTTACACAAGCGTTTGACTGACTTCTCTTCCCAGCCGCCGCCAGACGTTCCGACTCGAGCCACGCCTTCCTTAATCCCACTGATCCCCCTTCTTATGGCGCTTATCATCCCGGCTCTGGTCGTCCCGGCCGCATTCCTGTTCTTGCTGTCCAAAGCAGTTCGACACGTCCTTGCTTTCACTGCCATCGCGATACCATTTTCGTTATTCATGTGCGGCTTCTGGACTCTCGCTGCTAGTTTCGAAACAACGGGACTGGATCAAGTGGGAGCAGACGACAGGTGGTGGGGGACTACCGGCCTAAGGATAGGATCGGTCCTGCTTTGGTTAACGGCCTTGGGCTTTTCGCGGCTTGTGTGGAAGAGATGGCAGAGATTAGAGAAGACTATCTCAGTCGTAGAGGTGAGCACTCGTGACGGCGAGACGGAATACCCAATTGACGTCTGATTCCCTTCTTTCAGCTGGCTACCAAACTGCTGCTCGACCATCCACCTATCGCCCTTGTCGTACTTGGAGGCCTCGTCACTTTCGCCATTGGCTCTGTGCCTTTCCTAACCCTTATCGTTCGGTTGGGCATGGTTGGCTATTGGAGACACCCGTGAGCACAGGATTTAGCCCTGAGGCTAGGTATATGCTAAAACAAACTGTAGGCGCGAAAATACCTGGGTGTACCATATTCGCCCATATGCCAGTTGGCTGATCTTCCTGGTCACCTTGATCTGGGTATGGTCATGGGGAGTGATCCGAGGCGCAGTGCGTGTCATAGTTGCGGGAGTGATTGGCGAATGGTTCTTCCATCGGTACGTTTCATGCAAGACACTTTGCTTGACATTTAGCTGACGAACCTACAGCAATGAACCTAATCGTCCTACGGTCTCGGTGGTCACCCTCGCTGCTGCTCACAGAGCGACAGGTACTTCCCTCGGCTCAATCTGCCTGGGTGCTGGCATCGTTGCCGTTGTCCGTGTTGTTGGTCGGTCCGCAGCGGAAATGAAGCGTATCACCAATCCGAGGTCGAAGATCTTGCCAGGCCCGCTGCAATTCCTCACCAACCTGACTCCGCTCTTTGCGATCATAGCGGGAGTGTTGGACCAGCTTAATGGATACGCGCTGGTATACGTCGGCGTGACAGGCGAGCCGTTCTGGCCTAGCGCTAGGCGCGCTGTATCATTGGCAGGGAGAAGGAAAGGCGGGCACTTGCTTGACTGTGAGTTGTACAATACAGTCTCCGGAGACAAGGAGTGTAACTGATCATTTCGAGCAGATACGTTCGTCAAGCTTCTCCTCACCCTCAGTTCTGTTGCGATGGGTGTCATCACGGGTACAATGGGCTACCTGTACATGACGCATACGCTCTCAAACCCCGGCTACGCTCTTCCAGCGGGTTTACTGTGCGGTGGTCTACCTTACCTTACGACGAGAGCGGTATCATCGGTTCTGGGCGATGCGTGAGTGGTCACTGCTGCAATCTCTCTTAGACTTGTATGCTAAATGGCACTGTGTCTATTATAGCGCCGACGCTCTGTTCATCTGCTATCAAATCGACAGAGAGCTGGGTGGCAAGCACTCGGAAGAGGCGACCGAGGCTGTGAGTCAACGCTTAACGGTCTTGCCTGCAAATATTGGAGCTGACGAGAGTTCGTTTCAGTTCGGAGGGGAGAAGCCTCGAGGTGCAGCTGCTGTGTGAGAGACGACGGGGGTCGGACAGCGCGCAAGAAGATATCCTGCCAGCAGAGAAGAGGGGTTGGGTGGTGTATCTGTCAAATTCGAGAACCCGTTTAGACAAGTGTAATCGTTTGAGCCGTGTAGCCGTGTAGAATTGGTTGTGCATCGCGCTTGTTACGTGCTTTGTACACTGTCGAATATGACAATGTTGTGTGAACGCTTGTAGATGTGAATGTAGAAATGACTGTGACTTGTTGTGTGGTTTGATCGGAATGAAGAGATGATTGTTGTAGAGGTAACAGCTTGACAATGGGCAAATGGAGCGATAACTGAAAAAGGGGTTGGGGGGTGAAACGCTTCTTCTGCGCTATTCGTCTTTTTCTTCTTGTTTTTGAAACAGAACGTGCACAAACATCATCCCTTGATATCTCGAGACCTAAAATCATCCGACGACGGAGCAAGTGTCCACTCGAACGTCCCATGCATGCGGAGACTGCTACTATTCATACGGGTCGTGCGAAGAGCGAGTGAAAGCTGCGACGTCAAGTCGATATCGAACATTGTCGGGACGGCTTTCGATGAAGAGCGACAGACGATATCCGGACCGAGTACTGATCATCTGAGCAACTCACTTCAGATCGTAGACAGTACGAGTAGCTAATAGACAATAGCTGACAGGACTCGAGAACAATCGAAACATCGACTCGAGTAGAAGTTGAATCAACATCGACCAACCCCTTGATATTCAAGTACAGTCATAGCAGATCAAAGCGTCTCATCACTCATCACTCATCATTCGCTCACACTCACACTCATCATCTGCACTCATGATCCAATCAGTCCACACACATAATTGCTGATGAAGGGAGATCTGTACAGAAGTATAATACTCCATTCGTGTCATCTTTATCATGGTCTCACGAGTGATCTCTTAATCATACCAGAACACAAGAAGAGACTCGAGCTCGTTCAGCATCTTCAATCATAATAAGCACTGAAGATATGGCCGCGAGCACTCAAAGTGGTGGCAATCTGGACAGGGGTACGAGACTGCCCAGCGAAGGTACAGCGACCGGTGGAAGTATGTCGAGCAAACATACGCCCCCAGACATCCGAATCACCAAATCATCTCTACCGCCTCCATCCTCCCCACCTCCATCGTCCCCACTGCCCCCGACTCCAGTTCCGAATTCGACTACGACTTATAGCTCTGAACGCGCGCAGTCGAGACTATCCCACCCCTTCGCAGCTGTCGTGGCGATGACGGAGTCGGGCGAAGCGGGTGAACCGCCAGATTCACAATTGAGCGAGATGGAGAAAGCGTCAAATGCGCCTGGGATGTCTGCGAAGGGCAAGGCGCGGGATCCAGCGGAACGAGAGAGAGTGAGTGTGGGGAGACAACAAACGCCCAGGAGAGGGTTAGTTGGTCCTGGGGGCATTGCGCGTGAGTTGGTCCTCTGCTCTGCCTAGCAGGAAGACATCGCAGGCTGACTCCCACAATACCGATATAGCCTTCAGCCCCTCGGCCGACCATGCTCACCATTCATCCAGAAGATCAAACAATGTCCCACAGCCACTGGTCTTCGCGTTCCCTCCTTCCCCACCACCCAAGCTACCTCACGCACACACACCACGCTCAGGCTCATCAGCAACACACCTTCGTCCAGCTCCAGCCACGCCTCTTTCCCCTCTCTCGCCAACCCCACGGTTCGCGCTATCCTCAGTCCTGCTTCCCTCTCCCTCACCCTCAAGACATCCCACCCCGAGCCAGACGCATGCGCCCCGAAGTGGCACGCCCGGACGGCAGTATCCCGGTGCTGATACGGAGATGATTGAGATTCCCCGCTTCAAGAAGCGGGAGCTGAATCTGGGCATCGTGCGGCGAAGGGGTGTAGGCCAGAGAGCCGCGTGGATAGGGTTGTGGGCTTGGTGGTTGCTCAGCGGCTTGTCGAGCTTGGTGCGTCTCACAGTTCATTGACTAGCAAATGTGCACGACTGACCTTCCACGAGTAGTTCTTCGACGTCAACGTGATATATATCCTGGTACAGTGAGTGGCATACGATTGCAGATTCTATGGAAACTGCACTACTGACCGTTTGCACTAGGTGCACGATCCACCCATCTTTCGACACCAACAGCGCCAAAACCTGGCAGTTCGTCGCGGTCGCCTATGCTGTCTTATGGGCACTTTCGACTCTGGCGGTGTGGCTGGCTTGGGAGCTCGGATACGAATTCTGGCGACGGTGGCGCTTGCGTGAGTCGAGCAGCTCCCAGCGCGCTATACCGATTGGCAATCTCTGACCTGCTACTCCAGCTCGACCAGCCATCGAGCCGATCTACTTGTCTTTACCGGCATCACTTCACCTCTCGCTTTGGTCCTTCGACCACTTCACCTTTCTCTCGCACATCCGCCTTTCACCACTCAACACACCGTACGCTCGGGACGTTATCCCTGAGACAAGCCACTTCATAATCCAACTGCTTCCAGGTCTATTACCATTACTGCCCCGGGCGGCTATCGCTGTTGTGGTTCTGATCAGCTTTTGGATACCGGAGAGCGACGTGCAAGCGCCTTTCGGCGGCGCGGTCGATCAGACCTCCAATCGCGATTCCAACTACTTCAGGTCCGACGCTCCCGGTGAATTGACGGCGTATGCCAAAGGCGTCCTGCTCGCGTTCACAATCTGGGTGGCAATACGACTCTTGCTGGTCATCGCATCTGCTCTTGTCCTGTGGTCCTTCTCGGGCAGACCATTTGGCGGAGTCTTCGGTCATCCCTGCGGACGAAAAAGTAATCGTGATCGCGGACCACCAACGACTCCCCGAAAACCGAAATCGTCTATTCCGCCTCGCGATCCCTCGCAGACCAGCTCGCCGCAGAAATCATGGGTCGATCATGAGAATGCGTTTGATTGGGCGTGGAAAGAACGCACGCGAGCGAGGGTGCAGGATGCTTTTGAGCTCTGTATGATCCGCCGGACTGACCGGAATGCGAGCTTCCTGTTCGAAGGAGATGTACTGCGGGAAAGAAATATGGATCAATCATCAGGCTGGAATCGACCTTTGGCTCTCACTACTCCTGCGACGGGGCGGGATCGGCGCGAGACAGCGACCGCGGCTGAGGATCCCATCGAGCAGATGAACGATGGCGGGCGTTCGACGCATCGTGCGACTACACTCGGACAAAAGGATCAGAACACTCAAAAACAAACCGAGCAACCCCGGCCCGAATCGATGGTGGACCCATCAATAGTCGTTCCACCCAACCAAACGCCCAAGCCGTCAAAGATCGAGACCAACGACTCGAGCTCGGCTACCGATCTTTTCTACACACCTACCGAGGGTAACACACCCACAGCGCGATCTGTCTCTGGAGGCCTCCAGCACTATCACACGATAGCGCCAAGTATGCCACCTAGCGCATTCAAGAAGCCATCGGGGAACCTCAATGAACTCGGAGCAAAGGACCGGCGCAACAGCCAGGATTCCGGCTCTGAAGACAGCGACGACGAGAGTGCTGGTCTACTATCAACCACAGCGAGCCCTTCGCCACACCACTCAATCCTCACCCGAGATCGCTCAGCTTCCAACGCTTCTCGGCGCTCTGATACGGGCTCACATGACCGCTCGCATCAAGGTACCGGCAGTAATAGTAGTCGCTCGCCCTCTCGTAAACGAGCATATACGACGTCCTCGCCTCGGGCATTGGATCTGACCCGAGCGCGATCGAGCAGTATCACCATGCTCAGAGAACGAGCAGCAACGGCAGGAAGCGGACTGATCAGGCGAGCGAGGAGTGGGACGATGCTTGGTTCTCCGACGAGTCACACGGTAGACACGGGAAGTCCATATACCCGAATTAGGGGAGGGAGCGATGAGTTCAAGAGCGTGAATACGGAGCAACAGGATATACGTAAGTCTAAAAGCCTCAGCGAGGCGTAATTTGTTGCTGAACATCTTTGGTAGATCTTACTGCGACGAAGCCGAAGCTGGAAGACGGCGCTGCGCGACTACAGGGTCTTGGCTTGACTGTACCCGCTGTTGACACGGCTCAGGATATCCGCGCGAGGTAGAATATGTGATTTTCAAAAAGCTTTATCTATACACTAGCTACACCTAATCACCGAGAGCATCTCTTACTGTATACAGGTGCTATGCATAAGCTGCATTGTCATCATTGCACTGCTATACAATGAAATTTACAACTGTATTATATCTATCTTTTACTCAAGGCAACATTGTCCGTCAAATACAAATCTTTGTCGCTACTACTCTGCTACAACGAGAATCTCAATGTCCATCAAAACGATAGCGGGTCTTCCAAGATCGGACTAAGCTGCTTAGACCACGAGTGGGCGCAGAACGCAGCCATTGTCGGGGGTCGGGGTGCGGACGGGACCGGATAGCGAGGAGGTAGCGGCGCCGCCAGCGCCTCTTTTTGTGTCTGTGTTTGGCCAACAACGTTGGTAGAAGGGATGAACGCGAAATCTCTCGAGCGAACCGCGGCGAGTGAGCCGTCGGCGCTATCCACGCGCAAAGAGTCGTTGGAGTAGGGTAAAGCCGCCGCATCGCTTTGGCTTGGCGGTAAGGGGAATTGCGCCTCGAAACTGAATGCTAGGTCCATTACGCTCGGCGAAGGCAGCCAATCGAGATCTTCGGAGAAGGACGAGCCCGCGGCGGAATTGTAGCTGGAGCAAAGCTCGGGCTCTGGTAGTCGCAATCTTGGCAGGGCACTGCCGCTACCGCTGCCGCTGGCGCTGCCAGGGCTGAAGGTGGGTGTGGAAGGGGAAGGGGACGCAGACCTGGAATCGGCCGAGTTGTAGTGGTACGCATAATAGTCGTAGTGCTCGTCGTAGCTGCCTTGATCTAGGTGCGATGTGGACATGGTCGGCGCGTCGTCCATCGTCGGAGTAGACAGCAGCTCGTGCGGTGGTGTAGCCGCCTGCTCCATATCCACATCAGAGTCCTCTGCTGCGGCGTCGAATACGAGATCCAGCTCTTCGTCCCAGTGATTCTGGCGCTGGCGGTGCGTTGGCGTCGCTGGGTCCACCCAAGAAGGGTTGATGACGCTACGCAGAACGGTGGGTCCGGTGGTCATGCATAGCGAGGGAGATCGCGACAGGTCATCGTTTGTGGAGGATGAGGAGCGGCTGCTCGTGCTAGGCTCGGACTTGGAGCGGGTGGGGCCTGGGTGTGGGAGCTCGTTAGTGCAGGTCTCACGCAGAGCTAGTGGATGATTGCCAGACTCACCCTTTGGAGATTTCGTAGAGGACTTGACGAGCGCAGCGCTCCTGGCGCGTCTGAGAAGGAATCGGCCGGGCATAGTGAGTGATAGTGTAGGCGAGGATGTAGGCGAGAGTTCTGAGAGGATATCTATGTTCTTGTGCAAGGTATTGAGAGGAGAAAGGTATCGCTTTCGTGCAGTGCTGAGCAGAGTGACAAGTGACAATTTGATGAAGAGAAGGGCATGGGCTTGCGCTGTTTTCACAGCTATCTTATATCCTCCGTCTCGCGCCCTGCTACATTTAGCATGAACGACGACTGCGCCGTCAATCGAGCGTCGCCAGCTCAACTCGACTCAGCTCAGTCAAGAATGACTGGTACTCGTACCTGCCATCGCAGCAGGCAGGGCCGGAGTAATCCGCATGTCACTGAACGACGAGTTACGTACTTTGTCTTGGGTGTCAGAAGGGAATGCCTCCGGTATCCGATACATCTCTCAGACACTTGATCCGCATGGCGCATGGCGCAACCACTAGCAGAAGAAGTGGGTGTAAATAATGCAGCAGTACCATACGCAAAAACTGTATGCAACAAATAGAACAGTGCAACAGCGTGCAGAGCAGCATGCAGGATGACGTTTCCCCGCCCCTTACGGTATATCCCAAACAAGGGTAACTGATCGCATCCCAAGCCACGGCGCAAGGGGTTTATCAAAGGGGCAGTTTCTATCATGCTTACTACCATAATCAGACATATGTATCATGTATTCCCTCGTCAGTGTCTAAGACATGCTCCAGCGACTGCTTTCGTACAGGCCGACGGGCCCCTGCTGGTGTTACAAGCCTGAGCGTGATTCGTGCGCCTCCGTAACATTCGGTGGCTGCATCCCCGTTGTACGTCATGTACTGCGCCATCCGGCTCACACTCCCGTCAGTGGTCAGTGGTCAGTGGGCAGTGACCCCAACCAGCCGAGACACCCTGCGTGGGCAGATATAAAGTTCAACGTCCCACCTCAGCACATTCAACATCCCCATAGCCAGCGTCGGAGCTCGGACTAACCGCAATTCCACCGATAACGTCACTGGTCAACGAAACAACGATCAACGCAAAAAGCCTCCGACATTGGTAAAGGTAGTCAGTGTCTCACAAGCTAGAATAGGGTACCAGCGATACAAACATGCCAAGTCAGTCCAAGTTCAAGCATCGATTGACCTCAAAAGCATTGCTACGAACGTACAAAGCCACTCATGGCGGCCGGGCGGTGCACATTGCATACTGCTTTCGTCTTGTTTTAGCAATGCGTTATACTGCCCACCATTCTTTTGTTCTTCAATATCTGCTGAGTACTCAATGCGGAGATGGTATCAGACTGCTCCAGCTCTTGGCTTCGATACAATGTGAATGTGATCGACCCCTTACTTGCCTCCGAAAGAACAAAGAGCCAAGACTCGTACAGGGACTGTACAGCAGTATCGTAGGGCGCCGCAGGTCCGAGAAGGGTGGAAGAGGGTTATAATGCTTAATACTGACGTGATGTGGCACCGCGGCACTACCCTCAGACCGTTATCAGTTCCAAGGAACGATTAGCGAAGGTGTGCGTTCTGTGTGAGGATGAGGTGTTAGATGTAAAGCAGTCTGACGGTAGAGGCAACGAGTCAACTTCAACGCCAGTGCCACCTGTTACTCACCCCAACGTCAGTGGTGGAGCACCTATCGTACCGAGACACTTGACGCCAGAAGTGGGGGGCTAGTACGACGCTTTCGCTAGGCTGGTATGAAACGGGCTTGGGAGCTTGATCATACGGTACCAAGTGTGTCAAAGAGTACGACGATACGTGTCTGTCAGCGACACTGGCGCAGTTGGGGTTAGAGGCGCCCGACGCAGACAGCGGTACCAAGTATTTGCATGCTGTTGCGGGCGCCGTTTAGCTATCTACACAAACGCACGTACGTGCTCAGTTGGTCCGAGACTTGTAAGAAACACGATCGAGAGACGAGGCGTACTTGGCAGGAAGGACAAGCATGGGTAGCGCAGCGTTCAACAAAAGGGTCGGAAGTGGTCGGAGCGTTGTTGCGGCGCGCAGAAGTGCTCTCGGAGCATTCGATGCTGTGCATGCGCAGGCGACGTGCTCGCGGCGCCCGCTGTGGTCGGACGTGGTGTGGTACAGGCAGCACAAGCGGTACAAGCAGCCCGAGGGCTTTGTCAGAAAAGGAGGGAAGATGGTGAGGCTGAGACATGGCCGCTTTCGGCGTTTTGGTCGTTTCGTATTTTCGTCAAATCCAGTTTTCGTATTCTGTTATACGCAGTTGAAACCAACCCCTCACCTCTGTTTCACTAATCCGCCCACTGTGACTACTCAGCTCCGCCTTCTTTCGTAAAGAAAGAGCGGATCAGGTACCCGGGTTACGAACATGCATAGGTGACACCCCTGCCCTTGTTCACACATTCACACGATCACACGTTCATACTACTTTTACAGCCACATTGCCAGCCACGTCCGCATCCGCAACCGTGCCTCTGCCTCGATGTCGTTAGTCACCACTGTATCAGCCACGGCGTGCCGGACACATCCCACGCCGTGTTCTACTGATCGACGTCTATTGTGGCTGACTCCGCTAGTAAGCGAGGGTTACGATATGTATCACGTCTTCGTTCAGCGTCTTCGTCAAGCTATTTGGCAGAACATGCTTGAATTCGATCAGTTGCAGAGGGGCCTTGCGTCAACATTCGTGATCTGACACGCGGGTAGTATAGTACGATATAAGTGAACCTGGCTGAGACGACAGGGGTTAGTACCATCCCGCAAGCCTCTGCCATCTTTGCTCTCACGGTGTCGAGATGACTCCCTTGCATGCGGATTGGCTACAAGATGGATGCACATGATGCCCAAAAGTGATCGCGAAGCGGAACCAACTACCCAATTGCCCGACTGCCCAACCGTTCATACTGATCTCGCCAAGTGCCCATCAGCAAGCTCGACACCACCCTCCCTCCCTGCATCAGATATGAGCTCGTACCTCTCCTCCTCATACCCTTCTCCCTCTTTATCTTTCTCCATCTCCTCTCCTAGCTTAGTAGCGAGGTACAATGACGGCAAGCACAGGCAGAAGAATGCTATCCAGACTATTTGTCGGCCTGGTGAATAGGGAGATGCGAATCGCGTCGACAGTGAGAAGAACCAGCTGATTATGAATGGCCCAATCGCTCGGCCGGCAGCCTACCACCATGAGCTGCGTTAGCTGACAGCGCTCACAGCACATTCTCCGCTGTCAAGCAGCTGATACGGGACAACTCACGGCCAAGCTGAACATCATCGAATTGGCTGACACTAGGTGCTCGGGGCCGGGAATCGCATCAAATACAATCGTGTCCAGTTGGCTGAGAACGAGATGAGCGAGAGGACAGCTTGACACGAGTAAAGTGCCACTCACGTCGCGGCAAAGTCGCCAATGCGCCGCAGTATCATCTGGACCGTCATGAGAGTCCACACTAACAGTGGCAAGTCATCGCCCTGGTGCGGACAGCTGAGAGTCCAAAGTACAGGGAAGAACACAATCGCAGCGGGATACGAGAGCAGTGCTGCGAGTGATTGTTCAGTATACATTTGTTTTGTAGATGTAGACCTCGCCGACTCGTTTCACTCACTGAGCTTCAGACACAGCTGTTCTGAGAAGGTGCGGTGGAACAGGGGAAACACGAAGACCGTCATGGCGATTGACAGACAGGCTGATAATCCCAATACGACACCGATGGTCTGGGTCTACTGGATTGTCAGCCTCGCAACGTCTAGCGATGAGTGTTGTCGAGCCGTACCGACAGGCCTAATCCTCCTAACTCTTTACTCGTGAAGCAGAATAACGGATATATAGCTTCGAACGAGAACATGGTTCCATTATGCACTATCTAAGATTCAGCTATACTCGTTGTCATGCACGGTGGTGCGACTCACGAGCGTACAATGAGACGCAACTTTGGAATTTGGGGTAACGCAGCAGTTCTCCCAGTCGACTCCCGCGCTCTTTCTCTGCGTCTCGAGTATGTGCTCGATGATCTACTTGTGCGCGCTGTAATGTCTATAACAGCAATGATGTAAGCTGCCCGCACAGTGAGGTAGATACGTCGATATTGCCGCTCACCTCGGGGAGCAGAACACATGATAATGCAGCTGAAGCAATTGCTAGTAGCCCAGCTACCACGGCCGGTAACAGATACGGGTAGCTTGACAGAAGTGTCCAAGAGGACGGAAAGAGTCGGGGGACAGGTTTGGCCAGAAAGCCACCAACGAGCGGACTGTGGTGTTGCTATGTCAGCTGGAAACAAAGCGAGCACAAGGCAGGTGTCTCACGCACGCCAACGTCATTCCGACAGTAATTGCCGGAGAGAAGAGTGCGAAACCTAATGACCCAGTCAGCTTCGTTCACAAGCAAAGTCGTTGATGGAGATATGCCATCCTATCTTGTAGAGCGAGACGGGACACAGCGACACACCTTGAATCCGATTCGACCGATCACACAGCTCTCCAACCATCGTCCGTGAAATCACCCCGCATCCAGCTAGCAGTCCCACTGACACAAGCAGTCAGTCGATCAATCAACCACTGAGCAGTCGCGTTCATATTATGCCAGCTATGCCAGCAGACTCACAGCATCCGCGCAAGATAATGGCGATCCAGACAGTCTTGGAGAACCCGAACATGAAGCTGAAAGTACCCCACAGTATTTCCAGCACTATCAGGACCGGCCGTCGGCCTAGTCGGTCGGCCAAAGGAGCGTAGAGGGGGGCCATCATCGCTTCTGTCGCCATCATGGAGGACTCCTGAGACACAAAGAGCGCTAATGCGATCAGTACCTCTCCATTGCTCCTGATAAGCATGGAAGCACGAAAGCTTGAAAGATGATTGCTCAGCTCACAGCTATTGATGACCAGACGCCGACGGATTTCTCCTCCACCCCCATAGACAACACCATCTCATTGATATAAGGGAAGATGACCGCGTAGCCGAACCCCTCGGCTACTCGCTGTATCAACAAAGGGAAGATCTTGGTATACGGCAGTGGTGTAGATTTGTTCGAACTACGAGACCGACCACTCGGGCCGGCACTGCTGGATGATGATGATGGTGATGGGTCTAGGAACGGTGATGATCCACGAGGTGAAGTATGGGGGTCCGTTTGAGGCAGAGGCGACGCTTGGCGCTGGATGAGGTGATTGCCTGGCTCGTGCAGGACGAATGGCTGCGGTGTCAATGAATCGCGTCTCGACATGAAGGTGGAGTGTAGAGGGTAGGTACGTCAGATCCGGTCCGAGATGCGGGGTATGCACAGAAACAACAAGCTGAGATAGCAAAAAACAAGGCCGGAATACAATGCAATGCAACGCGAGATGTGGTTATGCGAGATGCTATATGATGCTTGATTACAATTGCGACAGTCAATCACTCCTGTCATGCAAGCCGAAGAGGACACTGGATACTGATGCGATCGAACCGGGAGTGCACTTTTTGAGGTGTCCGTGCCTGGATGGTGGAGGAGATCAAACCTTAATCCCCATCGCATCGCACTTGATGCTGACACAAGCATTGCAATCCGACATCCGTATGCATAAGACACACAAGCAAGATGGAGATAGTCTAGACAATATACTTGTATGGGTTCAGCAGGCCTTTGGGGTCGAACATCTGCTTGAATTTGCGCATCATCTCGATCGAGACGTCGGATTTCGAGTACCCGATGTATGGCGCCTTCATCAATCCTGTAGTGGGCCGATGATCAGCTATATATCACTTGACGCGAGAAGGCAGTAAGACTTACCCAGACCGTGTTCCGCTGAGATCGATCCACCGTACTCAGCTATGATGAGAAGGATCAGTGACGAGAATGACAGCAACGCTGCTCATGTACTTACCAACGACTTCGTAGATGTATGGCTCCAATACACTGGCAATCTCGTCTGAGTACTTGTCCGCGACGACATTGAGATGGACATTGCCTGGAGGCCATGCATCAGCAATGTATCTTGAGTGCCAAAAAGGCTGGACTTACCATCCCCAATGTGTCCATACCCAACAACATGTCTGATTGGGCCATCTGGAGTTCCATCGCCCTTCATAATCCCAGCAGCTCGTAATCTCTCCCTTGCCTTCTCTACCACGTCATACATCCTCTCGACAGGCACTGACAGATCGTACTTGTAGACCGGACCGGCTTTGCTGCAAGCCTCGGGTAAAAGTTCTCGTAGTTGCCAAAGCGAGGTGAATTGAGTCGAATCTTGCGCCAGCACTCCATCGAGCACGATCTCGTTGGAGATCAAGTGTTCGAACAGATTTGACAATTTCTCCTCGTCGTGGTCCGAGTTACTTCCACTAGTCTCAATCAGGCAGTAGAATTCGCCCTCGGTCTCGAAAGCTTTACGCTCCACACCGTTCTCTTCCAGGTGCTTCTTGGTCACGGCGTACTGAGATATGACAGCCGATCAGTCCCAATTCTATCACAGACTGGTAAAGACGCGCTCACACCCTGCTTGTCAAAGAACTCAAATGCCGACAGGATCTCACCGAGGTGGCTCTTAGCTTCGGCAAAAACCTCAAGAGCGCTAGCGTAGGATGGAAGAGAGAAGACAGCGACGCTCTGGGCGCTAGGTCTACGTGGGCAGAGGATGGAAACGGCGGTGATAATACCGATCGTGCCTTCTGACCCGATGAAGAGCTGTTTGAGGTCGAAGCCTGCTCGCGCGTCAGTCGTAGCCGGAGGGCAGCTTCATCGCGAAACTCACCGGTGTTGTCTTTTCGCAGCTTGCTAAGTCCATTCCAGACGGTTCCATCTGGCAGGACGACCTCGAGACCCAGCACACTCCCGTGCAAGCTTCCGTACCGAAGTAATCTCAATCCACCAGCATTGGTCGCGACGTTGCCACCGATATGACATGACCCCTTTGCTCCGAGATCGAGGGGGAAAATGAAGCCTTGATCGGCAAGGTAGTGGTCTGCGGTCTCGAGAATGACACCGGCGTCCGCGACCAAGATGCCCGATACGGGGTCAAACGATCGGACCTGGTTCAAGTTGGCGAGGGAGAGGATGATCTCGTCGTAGACAGGATTTGAGCCGCCTGATGAGTAGGAATTAGCGAAACGATCGATGCATTGTAATTTTGGAGAAGGGCACTCACCGACAAGACCAGTGTTGCCTCCTTGAGGAACGATCGCCAATCCCTTCTCGTAACAGTACTTGAGTACTTTACTGACCTCTTCGGTCGTCTTGGGCTTGACGACGATAGGGCTTTTTCCGTGATATTTGTTCAACCAGTCGTCGTTGAAGATGGCGAGATCTTCGGCAGATGCAGAACTGTCTAAGGTGGACAACAAGGATGACGGTGAGGATACGAGTGCTCGAAGGTCTTTCAGGTGTTCCTCGGTAGGCTTGGTGAAGCGCTCAGCGCGAGGTGGGAGGGACGATGCATTTCGTACAGATGGCAAATGTGCGGGAGAAAAAGAGGTCGAAGTGGAGGCGGAAGCGACGGCGACTCGGCTCTTGGTCGCGGGCGCGAATGCATTGGTCCTGCGAGCAATCGCGCGAGCGGCCAAGCGAGAGACGGCGCGAGGGGCGGACATATTGGCAGCGTTGAGCAAAGTTGAATGTGGAAACGACAGAAAACAAGGTTGTGCAGCGAAAAAAGGCTCTATTTGCAGATGGCGAATTAGGATATGTGATTTTCGGATCAAAGGGATCAATCAGTCAGCCAAGTGGCAATCGACAAGCGGCGCTTAGTACACAGTCGCCTCGGTGGAAAAGTCGGGCCGAACTCAACAATGGCTTGTACGGCTCAGTGAGTTCGAAGACAAGCATATGTTCAGCAGGAGATATGCTCTCATGTTCCTTATCTCGTGAAGCATACCAATCGTTGAGGTCGCGCTTTACTTGGAATGGCACTGGAGCAGAGGGAATTCACCGTCGTCCCCCGATCACAAATAGAAAGGCCAGCCAAATGTCCATAAAGAGGTAACGGAGAAAACCCAAAAACCCAGAATCTATGATACGTGTCGATCTATTATATGCCCTGTCCACCGGAATGCGCTCCAGCGACGACTGACACCGTGGTCCTCTTTCGACCTTGTCATACTGAGGCAACGCAAGTACCGTTCACGGTCAAGGTCCACTCATCCTCGCACGAAAACGCGACGCACTTGCCCTCAGAGCAAGTGTACGCTCCGTTCACAACACCAGGAAGAGTGGTGCAGCTATGCAACAAAGTCAGCAACGCGAAATCCACCTGACAAGCCAAGAGAGGACTGGTCACTCACTCGACGCCCTTGGCTGCAGTCTCGTCGTTGAAGGAGCCGAGAGTGCACCCGCCGCAGCTTTCCAGTTCTGTAGCAGTATCAATGCACTATTGATAACCGTTAGCAGCGACCAAAAGGTCCGGCAGAAGCGTTGAATGTCCGCTTACCTCGTAAGCCTCATGCGCAGAATATACGTTGCATGCCGTCGCAGGTGCAGGACAGTACACCTGAAGCGCCATGGTGGATTGATCACGAATTAGGCGTTCCTTGAGCATTCGTCGTTGATATTGCGAGGGCCCAACACCGGCCGATTCCGCCGTATGGTTAAAGTACCAAAAGCTATTTGTAGAGCAGTCTTCCTCTGCCCCAAAAGTGAACGAGGTAGTTTCGCCGCAGTAGCACGTTCCTGTTGACGGCTGGTAGACCGCTGTGTTGATATCCGCGTAACTGGCACACGCAGTGGACTATCAATAACACCAAACGTCAGCGCTGATCTGCTAGTACTGCAAACCATCGCCAAGGGCTTACCGCGAAACACTCCTCGAAAGAGGAAGCAGAGTACGTATAATAGTCATCGCCGGACGGAGTGGCGGTCGCATCACATGCTTGCAGCGAGTTTGTTGTCATGGTAAGGTATTGCTAAGGCATCTGGTCAGCTTTGACTCATTGTGCTCTGAGAGCCGAGGAAGGGATACTAACAGTCCAATCGGCAGAGGCGCAATCGTAAGTCTCGTCAGTAGCGGTAGTGTAATCACTGTAGGGCGCCTGACTCGATCCGCATTGGCAGGTCTCGGTCGAAGCCTGGTAGAACGAGTAGTAGTATGCGGCCGAGGCGCACCCGTCCGCGCAGTCTGAAGCGCTGGTCTGGCCTGTGAGAGTGCTCTGAGCCGGGGGCACGTATGTCGAGCTGAGACAGCCGATGTACGTCGTGACTGATGTTGTCTGTCCCATGACTGCGGGCGTGTATGTGTGTGCGTGTGGGCGTGGAGGATTGAGTGAGTACAACCGTTTGCAAAAGTGTGAACAAGAGAGAGGGACTGTTCTCCGGAACACATGGTGAACGACTGTTTATATAGCTCAGCGCCTGGCTGAAGTTTTTGCCATTGCTAGGTAGATGTTTGTTTTGTTTGCCCGCACGACGGGGCAAGCCACCCATCGGCTGCGGTATTCCGCTTGCCGTCACGGAGGAACGTTGCAGCATATATCGCATGGGACATGCTTACGGCCATGATAGGTTAAGCAAGTGCATAACAAGCACGAAGCATGAAGTGATGTGGCGACAAGCCGGCAGTGAATTGATCGTCGGATTGTCACTAATCTTCCCATCCGACGGTATCAGCAACGAAAACAACCAACTTCGTTACGGCAGACTTGGCATCTCTCAGCGGTGTGAATAACTCTATGTACGCCGCCGTCAAGAGCCATGCTGCCCTGCTGCCAGGCTGCCAGGCTTGTGCACAGGGCCGACATGCATCTGACCATGACTCGAGTGAGGCTCTGCCCAGCTGTCGTTTGCCGTCCACTCGTGCTTCATATCTCCGCGCATTTATGTCTCCGCTGAATACCGTTAGTACGAGTACATAATCATGCATGTATCGGCGAGATATAAATCGTCATCTCGTTCTCTCGGCTCATGGCTGAATGCAGATACTTATTGAGCTGCGGCCTCAATCAGTTATATATACATTACAATATATGAAGTACTGGTATATGAAAGAGCGGGAGAGCTAAAACGACAGAGTGACGAGAACCGAAAGTGTGGACCGGCTGCTCCTGCCCAGTGTCACCAATGGGGTTAATACCGGGTGCCTGAACCGCAGTCGATGTGGCTGTTGCTGTCTTTGGCTGTATTTGTGGGTGACGCCTCGAACTACTATGACCATCACGTGAGGCCTTGATCCATGAGTATGAGGGGACTAGATGCACTGAACAAAGGCTAGGCACAAGCACGAGCACCAACACTCATGCAATTATGCGAGCATGCGGCCAGGTTAAATTAATTACAGCTACATCTTTGATTATTTCGTATAGACTTTCCATCATGATCATATCGTGATGTTGGGGAAGGGCCATGATATGGAGTCAAGTGGATGTCGTGAAGATATAAGACTCTAGGATGAGATGCGAGCATGCTACTCGTCTTTAACTATTTGTGTACCACTGAGCAGCTACCAGCGACCACCACCTAAAAGCTAATATTGCACTCACCATGCGTTTCTTCTCCTTCATACCGCTGATCGCGCTCGTACCTACGCTTCTCGCGGCGCCGACACCCACCCGCACAGTGATCAAGCGCGACGACGATGTTGTCTCGGCGGTTTCTTCCGCGGTGCCCTACGCTTCGTCCCTCGCTGCAGAGCTGGAATCGATTGTCGCTCGCATCAGTGTGTCCTTGCGTCGATTTATATCCCTGTCGCGTCGCTAACAGTGTGATGACTATTAGAGAGCGATCCATTGACCGAGCTGAAAGCGAATAGCTACGATATCCCCACCAACCTCGAAGCGGCCTTTGCCTCCGCGATCAGCGGGATCGAGTCTCTGCCTTCACTGCCATCTTCGTCCAACCCGACAGAAGAGGTTTTGGACGACTACGGACCGCTGGTGCGCGTCGTCACGGAGACTTTTGAGTATACGTTGATCGACCTCAAACTTCTCGTCGAGGACACGGCGGGCGAGGAGGTCCCGATGCTGACTACCATTCTTGAAGCATCGGAGTAAGTTTGTACTTCGTCTTCCGACCCCTTTCATCCCCTCTCCCATCGTCCCATCGTCCAGCTGTCATCCAGTTCTGCTGGTGCTGACTCCACGACCTCTTCTCACTCTTCTCGCGATTGCAGCTCCGGCTCCTACGCGTACGTCAAGGCCCTCGACTCCGAGTTCCAAGGGTTCACAACTGAGCTGGCCGACGCGTGAGTGCCGTCGCGATCGATGTTAGATCTTGGTTCAAGGTGCTAATAGTTCCCCCATAGCGTTGGGGAAGACACGGTCCTGGGACAGGCCATCAATGATATCGGAGGGCAGCTATTCTACCTCTTGTTCGATCACATCAGTGCTGGCCGTTGAGCGTGACCATGGACCATACATAAGCCATCTTTTCTTTCCAGGCTCGAGGGACTTTGCCATTATAAACCTCAATATGTAGCTAATGACACATCGCTTGTACATCTCGCCCTGACTTATAATGCATTTTCACTGATCAACAAACAACATCGTATATACAGCTTTCACTTTCTGAGTCGCGCAATTTCAGTTACAACTTGAGGTTAACCCCCATATCCTCCCATAACCTGCCCAGGCAACTATCATCCTCCTTTGCCCAGCCCCGCGCACACGCTTCGGTAAACCTCTGCAAAGCCACTTGGCCAAGGAAGAGTGGCGTGTTGCATTTCTTGGCTTCAGCCAAGCAGATCGTTAGGTCTTTCACGAGCGTCGAGGTAGCAGAGAAGACCGGCGCTTCTTCTCGTTGGAACATCCGCGGTCCGCCTGTCAATGCAGCGATCGATCGATCAACCAATGAATCAGCTAGTCTTTGTGCTGAATGTATCACAACGACAAGATGGTCGACCAACTCACGGTCGTGCAACATGTAGGAACTCGCTGCTCCTCGCGAGACCACCTCGAATACCTTGACCAGATCCATCCCTTTGTGCTTGGCAAATGCCAACGCTTCAGCACAGACCGCCAAGTGAATTCCAGCTAAGAGTTGATTGACCGCTTTCATCTTCGATCCATTCCCGACGCCCCCAGCTGGAATCACGAGAACGAGAGTTCAGTTATTGCCTGTTGAAGTCATGATCAAGAGAGTAATTTACGAATGAAGTGCAGGTTCGCCTTAGTGCCAGCTGCCGTTGACATGGCGTGCAGTACCGATGCGGCTCTCTCAAGTGCCTCATTCGATCCAGAAGCCATGATAGCAAGGTCACCTTTGTTTGCTCTGCTAGGTCCGCCGGAGACAGGCGCGTCGACCAGCTGCAGTCCCCGACCTGCTTTGTTCAGCAGTTCTTGCAGCTGCACAGCTTCGGACGGTGCGATGGTCGAGCAAAGCACGATCGTGCTGTCTTTCGGCAATGCTGATTATGCCTCGAGGGTTAGATGCTGTCATAGCTGCGCTCTTGCGACGTCGCTTACCAGTTGCAATTCCCTCTTGTCCTTCAGCACCGAATAATATTGCCTGAGCTTGCTTGGCAGTGTTGACTACCAACACCACGACCTCGACGTCTTTCGCTGTACCTGCGACATCCTCTGTGATGCTCCCACCATCTTTCGTAAAGCTGGAGACAGCATTCGCGTTCAGGTCGAAGCCTATTACTTTGACACCTGATTTGCGCAATGCACCAGCCATAGGCAGGCCCATAGCTCCGAGTCCAACAAAGAGCACTTTCCCGACCGATTTAGTCGGCGTGATTGCGAGCTCTTTGGCCCGTTCCTCCTCTTCTTCCACGGTGCCCTTCTCCGCTATAGGTGTACCACCAAACTTTTCCCACAATTTGGACACCAGACCGTCATCTTCGCGCACGAGGCCGGCTCCCACGGCAGCAGTGAAGATCTGCTCGGTCACTGCGCAAATCGGCGCGGGAAAATTGTGCAACCTCGCTTCATCCATCACGATACCGATGTCTTTGGCGATGATTGACATGGCTGACTTTGGCACTCCGTCGTGATTGAGCGACCAGGGGACTCGATGCCCGACTACACATGGTCAGTAAGGTATCCTTGCACGAAACCCTGGTCAACAAGACCCACACATGAAGCTGTCACCGGATGCGGTCCTGATGAGGTTGTACACCATCCGCGGGTTGAGGCCGAGGTTAGCGGCAAAAGCGATCGCTTCGCCTTGGGAAGCTATCTGTGCCGCACAGAAGACCTGATTGATCATCTTGAAGTCACTTGCAGTGCCGACCTTGTCGCCCACCACGGACAGCTGCCCAACGGGTGGGTTGGTCAAAGCATCGAATACTAGTTGAGCAGTTTGTATGGATTGAGCGGTTCCAGAGGTCATGATCGTAAGTTCTCCCGATGCTGCCCGGGTAGAACCGCCCGAAACGGGCGAGTCGCATATCTACGAGTCAGAGCGTCCATCAGTCATCAGCCCAGTGTGATGTGGGCGTTAGACGGAAATCAAGGTCCACTCACTCCAATGCCTTTGCCAAGCGCATCTAGCCTGTCTCGGACGGTGACGAGGAAAGAAGGCGGTACAGTGGAGAAGCAGATGATAGAAGCGCCTGGCTCGAGGACTATCAATACACGCGAGAGATACAGATCAGATATCCTTCGCACTGATAGGTAAGGATATAGTCTCACCCTGAGCGACTTTGCCATCGCCAAACAGGACATCATCGACCTGCTGAGCATTGACCACCATCAGACCCAACACCTGCACTCCCTTAGCCGCTTCGGCGGGGGACGAGGCCTTTTCGACACCGGCTTGAGCGACCTTGTCCAAAGACGGTCCGTACACATCGAATGCCTTGACTGAGAATCCTTGAGAATGTAGACTCTGTGACAACGCCTCCGAAGTCAGTCTCTCGCCTGAGACGGTCAAGAAGCAGGGAGGAGAAATGTATCGTAATAACTTACGGTCGCCATACCGCTCCCCATCGCCCCCAAGCCTATCCATCCTACTGCGGGTAGCTTGCTGGACATCTTCAATGGTTCAAGTATGCGCAAATCGGTTGAATGGAAAGAAGACGGATCAACATGCCCTACACGAGCAATAGTAATAGCCGTACCAAGTTGGTGGGCCTCCACCGGTTCACCCTCTTAACCGGTCCGGTCCAGGCCGACGTGGCTGTCACCTACTGCCTGGGCCATTCTCAGAAGATCGTCTGCAATACGCAAGCAAAAGTAGCTGAACATGCACGGGCAGCGTAGACAACGTGAGTCAAGGTGTCGTAAATGTCCGTTCATAATGTCATGGGTGATTACAGAAACAGTATCAACTCGGTATCGATCTCAATCTCGCCGAAGAGAATGGATTACCACGGCTACACTTCGCGTTTGAACTGCCATATGCGTTCCTGCCAAACGCCTAGCTCGCCCTCAGCCCTTCAGTTAGTATTGGCCCCCATAATTGCTATAACCATTGTTATATCCTTGTCCGCCATACTGCTGTTGCTGCTGTTGCTGTTGGCCGTAATTGCCGTAATACTGATTGCCGCCGAACCCGCCAACCAGAGATCCACCACCACCACGGTAGTTTGACTGCACGTCGTCCTCCATGTAGTCAGCCGATGGCTGGGAGTTCATCAGCTTAGCCCGCCCGTCATGTCAATTGTATATACTCACTGCCATGAGAGGGTCCTTGACCTCCCATACAGCCTGCTTGGATCCGACCGAGAATTCCAGGTCTTCTTTGGTGATGGCTAAAATGGGATTAGATCAGATTGGACCGTGACAAGAGAGAGGAGACTTACAATCCCAGTACTTGTACACCATCATGACAGTGAACAACATTGCCAGGGTGGAGAAGAATACTACATTCGATAATTAGTGGTGCAATGCAGTGTAAATACGGAGAGGAAGGGGGATACTCACCACCATCAATGTAGTGACTAATCTTGTCGCAGATCGTGACAGAGAACGCCAAGAGGAGCAAGCAGGCACAAACGTAGAAGCCAGCCATGAAGATCAAATCACCGATGACCTGCAGATATCATCTCAGCATTGTGATCTCTTGTGTTGTGGTGGCAATCGATGGCAAGCATCACTCACCCATCGATCATCAAGCGTCCGTACGACCAGTATCAGTTGCGAGACCCAATAGATCACCGCGCAGATAGCCGGGAACACAAGGTATGTAATGAATAGGGCCACTGGTTTCTCGTAACTGAATGAGACGTATTCTTTGAAGGTGGCGATTGCAATGAAGAAGCATACGCCCCAGACTACGAGGCAGGAAAGGCGTTGGAACTGCACCCGGGTTAGACATGTTCCTTTCCACGATGACGCAACGACTTACCCATAAGCTCATCGGTGTACCGTCCTCGTGGAATTGGAAGCCGACGAATCCGTTGAGGAGGATGCACCAATACAGCGCACCCACTGCTCCCGCGTAGACTGCCGTAAACCACTAGAGCGGGAATGAGCAGAGTTTCTATCAGGACATCCGATGACTTACTGGGTAAACCCCGTTTGCTGTTGGAATGATCGACGAGTCGAGGAAGATGGCGAGCAATTCGACAAACATGTACATATAGAAGAATAGTACAATTTCCTTTCGGCCCACCGCGGTATACTTTGATCGGACGTGGTAAAGCATGATGGCCGTCATTCCGAGAGCCGCGATGTGCACGAAGCATGTAGCAGGTTGGAAGAAGATTTGACTCCCTAATTGAACGTTTCTGCTGTAGCATGTCGGCTGGATTCCTTGCGATGATCCCAATAACGGGCAAACGACGAGGGCGGCATGCTCGCAAAAGTAGTCGAAACTACCGAATTTGAACGAGGAAGTCATAACGTAGTGCTGAAACTCCTATCGTCGCGTCGCGTGCTTGAACAAGATATGACAAGGGATAGTACGCTGTTTGACCTGCTTCTTGTTGATTGACAACAAGTAGGAATGGTGTGAGGGTCGCGAACCAAAGGATCGACGTCAGCGGCAGATGGCGCGTCGACTATTGACGAATTGTTGACAAGTGGTTGAATTCGGGACCGGGACCCTTGGCACGGCAGAGAGTGGAAAACTCGGGCGGTGCGTTCGATGGGATGGGTCTTGAGCGTTGATGACAAAGACACGATCCCCAAGTTGACGATACAGACAACACGAGTGGGATGAGGACGATGAGAGACGAAGAGAGAGAGAGTGAAAAAGGGAGGGTTGGCAATGACCGAGTTATTGTTAGCAGTGCTTTATTGCACCCTGAAAAGCATACCAGTAGATTATGTAACAGCTGCAGAACACGCCCCCCATTTACTCCCGTTGGCGTTGACCATCACCACCGCGTCACCGTCTATTGGCCTTTCGTATTCATACAGCATATAGCAAGATAACATTCATTGGCATCACGCTCCAGCACCGATAAACCTCTCATACACACTGCAACCATGGCAGACGACAGCGTCCCCCTCCCGTACCCAAACCTCAAAGTGGCAACATGGCATTACCAGATCAACAATGTCGAGCGCCTGAAAGATGGCGCGAGCACTTCGTTCTGGAAGGCAGTCGAGGAAGACGGTCAGTGCTTAGTTTAAGCTTGTTTCTCCCATGTAGCTGACATACCGATGCAGAGATGGCACCTTATCTCAAGAGTATCAAAGCGTCCAAGGCAGACCTCATAGCTTCCCTCGAAAAGAAGAATGCAGAGCAGCTAGAAACCTTCGAGACAAAGTTGAAAGAAGCAGAGGAGAACCAAGGGGACAGTGAGATATCAGAGTTGCTGAGATCGAAAGCAATGTACTTGGCACGGATAGGAGACAAGGTGAGTCCTGGCAAGATGATACAGCTGGACTGCCTGTCTGCGTCATGCTGATTGCACGCTCGTGCTCTCAGGAACGCGCTATACCTGCACTCGAAACAGCATTAGAGAAGACTGCTGGTTTAGGAGCAAGGATAGATCTGGTCCTGGCGATGGTTCGCATTGGTCTCTTCTCCTCAGACAACCAGCTGGTTACGGCCAACATCACTCGCGCGAATGAGTGAGTAGCCCCTCGGTGTATGCATCGATTCAGTCAGCTGATCATCCTGCAGATTAATCGATTCTGGTGGAGATTGGGATCGACGGAATCGCCTCAAGGTCTACCGAGCCATCCACCATCTCTCCGTTCGCGACTTCAAAGAGGCAGCAGAGCTTCTTATTGATTCTCTATCCACGTTCACTGCCAACGAGCTCATGGAGTATGACGATTTCGTTGCATTGACAGTCCTGGCCGCGGGTGTTGGTTGTGACAGGAAGGGTATCAAGACAAAGGTACTTCACTCCCATATAACCATCATACCAACGATCTCTGACTTGTAACTGTCACAGATTCAAGCCAGCTCCGAAGTGACCGGCGCGTTACCCACCATTCCTCACCTCGCAAGCCTGACCGACTCACTGTACAAGAGCAACTACGCTCAATTCTTCCTTGCCCTCGCCGAGGTGGAGCAAGAATACCTCATTCCCAACCCTGTGCTCGCCCCTCACGCTCGTTTCTACGTCCGAGAAATGCGCATCAAGGCTTACACCCAATTACTGGAGAGCTACCGAAGTCTGACCCTTGAGCGAATGGCTCGCTCATTCGGCGTTAGCGAGTCGTACATCGACAAAGATCTGTCGAGGTTCATCGCCAGCGGACGACTGTCGTGCACGATCGACAAGGTCAGTGGAGTGATTACGACAAACAAGCTGTCGTCGCAGGGGAAGGTGGCGGTGTACGAGCAGTTGGTGAAGCAGGGAGATATCCTTTTGAGCGGTGAGTCTTCTGATCAAAGGTTGTCGACTGTCGGGGAAGCTGATGCAGTCCTCAATCTTCTCAGACATTCAAAAGCTGCACCGCGTCGTGGGATGATACGTGGTCGCATGTAGAAAAAGGCTATCTATATAGCTTTAACGATATATATGCAGTGTATGCCATTCACCAACGGGATCAAATCTCATTCTCATTATCCCCAACTGCCAAAATCAAAGTGACGTCGCTCACATTGTCAAACATTTCTCTCTTATACTGCAATCTCTTATTCCACTTGCTCTTATTCTGCTTACCATACATCAAACTCATTCAACATGGCTGAAGCTCGCGCTCCATCCTCTCCAGAGGTCAACCAGACCTCCAAGAAGCAAAAGACTGAAAGTGTGCAGGTCAAGAGTGAGTGCTGTGTTTAACTTCGAAAACACATGTGCTAAGTATTCACTGCCTGTCATCAGAAAAGGTCTGCTTAATGTGAGTTCCAGCGATTACTCGCACCAAATTATGGCTCTGCGCCTTCGTTCTATCACAGAAGCGCAAACAGAGACAAAAGTGTCATTTAGCTGACTCCTTCTCTCCTCTTTCCTCCGCGACGTCCTCTTGCATCGTCCCAATATGAAGCGTTCACGATGGCTGGGGTTTGTCGGACAACGAGAAGGGCAACGCTATCCACCACGGTGACACGACCCACATGGACGCCATCCGTGACAAGCACAACTTCGTCAAACTTGAGGCTCACGGTCTCGCTGTCGGACTGAAGGAAGGTCTCATGGGAAACTCGGAAGTCGGGTGAGTTCGCATCTTTCTTAGCGAGATTTCATGTGGGAACGATTCTCACCACGCGTCGCTCTAGCCACTTGAACATTGGTGCTGGCCGTGTCGTCTGGCAGGACATTGTCAAGATTGACCAAAGTGAGCCGTTCTCCTTATCATCGCTTAAGCAGTACTGACCAATCACAGCGATCAAGAAGGACGAGTTCAAGGACCAGCCTGCTATCGTTGCGAGCTTAAAGCACGCCAAAGAGACCTCCGGCCGTCTGCATCTCCTTGGTCTTGTCTCCGACGGTGGTGTTCACTCCCACATTCTCCACCTCTTCGCTCTCCTCCGCGCTGCCAAGGCTCAGGGAATTCCTCACGTCTACATCCACTTCTTCGGTGATGGTCGTGACACCGCTCCCAGGTCTGCTGCTGGTTACATCAAGCAGCTCCAGGACTATATCAAGGAGCAAGAGATCGGAGAGATCAGCACCGTTGTCGGTCGTTACTACGCTATGGACCGTGACAAGAGGTGGGACCGTGTCAAGATCGCTGTCGACGGTCTTATCGATGGTCAAGGCGACAAATCCAGCCAAGAGGATTTGGTCAAGACCGTTGAGGATGGCTATGCAAAGGACATCACCGACGAATTCATTAAGCCTATCATCTGCGGCTCTGAAGACTCGCGAATCAAGAGTGCGTCCAATATCTATGATAGCAAGTGCGGGCTAACATTCACCGTTCACAGAGGGCGACACCCTTTTCCTCTTCAACTACCGATCCGACCGTATGCGAGAGCTTGCTTCCGTCCTCGGTATGCCAGACAAGCCCATGGATGTTACTATCCCAGAAGACTTGGTGAGTACATCACACAGAACAGTGTGACATCGCTGACCAGATATCAGCACATCACCACCATGTCTCGCTACAACGCCGAGTTCCCCTTCTCAATCGCTTACCCTCCTCAAGGCATGACCAACGTGCTCGCTGAATGGTTGGGTAAACAAGGTGTCAAGCAGTCTCACATTGCTGGTACGTGCATTGAATTCAGTGACCCATAGCACAGTCATGCTGACTTGACATGTACAGAGACTGAGAAGTACGCACACGTCACCTTCTTCTTCAACGGTGGTGTGGAGAAGCAATTCGAGAGCGAAGAACGAGAGATGATTCCCTCTCCCAAGGTCGCTACCTACGACAAGCAGCCAGAGATGAGCGTCCAAGCCGTTGCCGACAAAGTCGCGGAGGTCGTCAAGTCTGACAAGTACGAGTTTGTTATGTGCAACTTCGCTCCCCCTGACATGGTATGTTCATCAGGGAGACTGCAGATGCAAGTTGACTACAATGCTGACTGAATTGGTCATTCAGGTTGGTCACACTGGTGTGTACGACGCCGCCGTCCAGGCTATTGGCGCTACCGACGCCGCTGTCAAGACCGTCTACGATGCTTGCGAAGAGGCTGGCTACGTTCTCTGCGTGACCGCTGATCACGGCAACGCTGAGCAAATGCTTGACCCCAACACGGGCAACCCTCACACTGCGCACACCACGAGTGAGTGGGAGAGCTGTGGATAGTAGCGTGACACGATCGCTGATTGCCCTGCATAGACCCCGTGCCTTTCATTGTAACTGGTGACAAGGGCTCCCTCGAGGTGTCTGGTGAGCCTGGAGCTCTCGCTGATGTCGCGCCCACAATCTTGGACATCCTTGGCCTGCCCCAGCCAGAAGGTGAGTCGGCTGGATCGGCTGTGGTCAGAGATGTACATGGCTGATACAATCCCAATTTATTGCAGAGATGACCGGTCGTTCTTTGCTCGCCAAAAAGTAGAAATAGGGGATTGTCATGGATCACCGTATCATAGGGTTGATGAGAAAATGAATAGAATAGATGTTTTGCTGCACCAGTGAAAACGAAAACACGTGTCAAATCAACCTTGAAACCTCCACGCTGCATGTCCGGGACTGTGCTCTTCTTCCTGGCCCACAACACTTTACGTGTCACCTGTCACTCGGTGTCAATACTCGCCAACGTAGGGGAAAAGCTAGTTACCATGGCTACCACGCCAGCGCCGACGTCATACGGGCATCCACCACCGGTGTTGCTGACGGCGACTCTCTTGCCCATATCCCTTTTGCTAGTCTTGAACCCTCTCCTCCCCATAATCTTACCGGACTCGATCACAAAGACCATCCCGCTACCGGCACAGCCAGCGTTCCCTGCTCTACAGGCCAATCTCGGCTTTGCACTATTAGCATTCGTAGGAGCGACATGGATCGTCCCGAGAGTGGGAAGCGCTTTTGTGGAAAAGGGCTTGAGAGGCCGGGACCTGCTCAAGCCTGGAGGCAGGACCAGCGGGCCTTGGATGTGAGTTGAGTATCGCGTCAGGCCCTCAAGGAGAGACTGCTCATGTGTGATATTGCAGACCAGAAAGCTTGGGATTACCTTGTGCGAGCTGGTACATCGCTCTCATGATGTTATTCATCCCTTTCCCCTTTTCGCATCTCTTCAAGGGGACTGCTCAGGCTGAACCTGCCGTCTTTCCTCAACGAGAGGTAAATGTCGCTTCGCTGCCCTTCTCATCCACAACAGATGATCGTTTGTGTGCTGATAGTATATTGCAGCTCACACTATACCTATCATCGCTCTTGGCCCTGCTCACGGCTACGCTCCTGGGCTTCATCGACGATCTCTTCGATATCCGATGGCGACACAAATTGCCTATACCGATAGTAGCGGCAGTCCCGACTCTGCTCGTCTACTATTCTGTGGGAGGCGTCACAAGTGTTGTGCTCCCACAAGGTGTTGCTGCATGGCTGCATTCCGTAGGGCTAAAAAGTTGGATGGAAGGCAATATCATTGACTTAGGTAAGTATTCTCAAAGTTCATTGTAAATCGATGGCTACCTCCATCACGCCGCCTTAGCTGACCTGGCCACCACGCAGGTCCCATATACTACGTCTACCTCATCATGCTGCCGACATTCACGACGAATTCAATCAACATCTTGGCTGGTGTGAACGGCGTCGAGGTCACTCAAGCGTTGATCATCGCCCTCTCAGTGGGATTCAACGATCTTCTCTTCCTCCCTATCTGGCCTGAAGCCCTTTTGCGTCTACTTCACGTCGGCAACCCAAGCGAGGGAAGGGTACTAGCGTGGGCAGCTGGAGAAGTAGTCGATCGACACTTGATGAGCCTGTACTTTATGGCTCCGCTCATAGGCGTCTGCGCCGGATTCCTCTGGCATAATTGGTCCGTATCAATCTTTCCGCGCGTCACCATCGCCAGCGCTGATCAGTCAATGCCACAGGTACCCTGCAAGAGCATTCCCTGGGGACACCTTCTGCTATTTCACAGGCATGGCCTTCTCGGCCGTCGCGATACAAGGCCACTTTTCGAAGACGCTAATCCTCTTCTTCATTCCACAAATCTTCAACTTCATCCTATCTTGTCCTCAGCTGTTCCATCTGGTCGACTGCCCGCGCCATAGGCTTCCTTCGTGAGCTGCTATAACATTGGTTGAGCGTTGTTGAACAGATTGCTGATCATCATATCTGCATACAGGTACGACCCCACAACTGGCCTCCTCGACCCCTCGCTCACCGTCTTCGAGAAGCCACCTCCTACACGAACACGAGTGACTCTGCGGATACTTGAGATTCTGCAGCTTGTGAAGCTTGAGCGAGAGCCGAAAAGCAAAACCTCCTCTTCCAAGCGAGAGATAAAGGACAGCAGAGCCAAGAATGGGACCGTCGCCGATGAGCTTGCTGGAACCTCTGAGGAGGGGCAGATTATCTCTTCGACCAATCTAACGATTCTCAACTTCCTGCTCGTTCATTTCGGGCCCATGCACGAGCGGACATTGTGTACTCTGATTGGCGCCATCCAGGTTTTCTGTAGTGGTATAGCCTTCGGGATCAGATATGGTGTTGGAGCGTGGGTGTACGGAGGGGATCGACGGTGACATATACTTCGTTGCGTTGTCTAGCTTGATTACATATCGCGTGCCTCATACAGTCGTGTCAGCAATGCATAGTGCAAGGGTCATCATCTAGTTCCCAAACTTCATGCTGTAACTACCATCAGGCGCCTTGTCCATCCTGAACATGTCCGTGTTCAGACCAAAACTTCCAAGGAACTTGTTGCCAAGGTCCTTCAGTTGGCCGAGAGCGTCAGACATTTCTTTCTGCTGCTGTTCCTGCAGCCTGCCAGGGAGAGTAGCGAGAGACCTTCTGATCGCTGCTAGCTGAGGTGAGGAGGGGGGTAGCAAGCGTAGCAACGCTTTGTAATCTGTACAAGGTGGGGTAAGCAGGCGTCAGGGAAAAGAAAGGGCAGAGCTTAATAGGTACATACCTTCCTGGGCGGAAGAGAGAGCGGTCGCTGAGCCTATCCGCTCGTTGGCGGTAGCTCGTCGATGCAGTGCTTTCGTGTAATCCTTGTCGATCTCGAGAGCTAGAGACAAGCTTGAGTCAGCATTGTTCCATAGATGCTAACGGTGTTCAGAAGCACTTACCACTGTCACAAGCTTTGACGGCGCTTTTGTCGTCTTTCTACGAACATCAACCGGGTTAGCGTGGGTAAGAATGACGACGAGTCGCTTAGCTGGCGTACCAAAGCGATATGGCAAGCTGCAAGGTTACCCCAGCACGCTTTGGTCAACTCCCTGATTTCCTCTTCGACATCTTGCCGTTCCTTCTCCTCTGCGGACAGCTCCTTCTCATTCTCAGCCTGGATCTCAGCGGCTTCTTCCTCTGTGACCTCTTCTATCCCGGGCTTCTCAGACTTTGCGGATTTGCCAGCGTCGTCGTCGTTCCGCGGACACGAAGGAAGATGATCTATAGCTGATTCGTACGCTCTGACGGCATCTTGGTATGTCGGCGGTCTCGCTGTGAACTGGGCGTTGCCCTCAGCCTTGTATTTCGTGGCTCGAGATAGCAGCTCCTGCAACAGATAGTCAGGCGGTTAGGAATCGTGTCATCAAGTAACGGTAGAGGGAAGAAATGGACATACTCGCAACTCGGACACGGTAAACTTGGCCTCGTCTGGCTCTACCACAGATCTCGCATCTTCCCATACATCCTCTTCATCTTCCTCTACTTCCTCGTCCTCATCCTCTTCTAGATCTCGATCGATATGCTCTCGATATCGCATATCATCGCCATTCTGCGCTGATGACCCGTGGTGTGATTTGGAACTCTCGCCATTCTTCGCTTGTCCCCACTGGAAGTCAGGTCCACTGGCCCATGCAGGAGGTTCAAATTTACGTGCGTCAAACGTAGGCAGATCGTCGAATGCACTTTGGTCGTCCTTCGGGATGGCCATGCTGTTATGCCTTGTACGAGCCAACGATTCCAAAACGAGCAAAATGCGACAACAATCAGAAATCAAAAGTTCGGACCGGCAACTACGGCGTGGATTTAGGCAATGCCCATACTTCGGTTCAAACAGTAACATTGTTCGCTGACCAACTTTATGCTGCCATTCGATTGACTTGGCATCACAGTTACTATGCATACAAGCAAATGGCAAACACTATAAAGAGGCTCTGATGAAACCCTCGAGACCACCATTGACCCAAAGCTCTTGGACACTGCGTCCGACACGAGCAGCAGGGTACGTCTTCTCCCCTTCCTCACCCATGAATACAGTGACACCACCCTTGCGAGTGTCGACCTTTACTCTCCACCCTTGAGGGACCACAGTCAAGGCACCGTCCTTCCCGCCTTTGTTCCGGACACCATCCTTGCCGAAGCGCTCAGTCATGTCCTTGATCAATGATGGCGATTCGATAAGAATAAGTCCGTTGTTGATAGAATTACGCTTGAAAATGTCACCAAATGAGCCACAGATCACAAGAGGGATACCAGCGTTCTTGATGGCAGTAGCGGCTTGCTCTCGTGATGATCCAGTGCCGAAGTTGTAGCCAGACAATAAAATTGCACCGGGACGTGTTGACGAGGATTCCTCCGCCGGAAGCTGCGTTCGTAGCTCACGGGCGGTCGCTGCGAACCTAGGATCGTAGTTCTCTGTAACAGCGAATTTTTGTCAGCTCATATCCACTCTTAGGGCATAGGAGGGTCGACTTGCCCATCACAACTTCTGCTTGTCTCTCCGGAGTAATATCGTCTTGATATGTGTATTTACCGGGATACATTCCGTCGGTCGTCAAATTATCTTGAGGTGCAAAGAGCAGTGGGCCTTCGAAAGATGCAGGGAAGCCATCCAGTAAAGGTTCCAGAGACGCTTCGTCGACGTCGGCGACTTTGGCGTTGCTCTCTTCTGCTTGAGTGATAGAGAATTTTGGCTGCTCGTATTGTGGTAAAGCGTCCAGATCGAGGGAATCAGGGCCGCAGATGACACCTTTTGCGGCAGATGCGGCGACGACAGCCGGAGAGGCGAGGTACGCTATAGCCTCGGGATGACCCATTCGACCCTTGTAATTTCGGTTTGTCGCGCTGATGCCGACCTCCCCCTTCTCCAGCAGACCAACACCCAGGCCGATACAAGGACCGCAACCAGCAGGCAGGGTCTTAGCACCAGCGTCGATGAGAGTTTGCCAGTCGCCAGCGGATTCTGCCTCCTCTTGCACGCGGCTCGATGCTGCTGCGATGTAGAACTCGACGCCTGGGGCGACTTTCTTGCCCCGCAGCACTGCAGCTGCTGATGCGATGTCTGAAGCCCGAGAGTTCGTGCATGAAACGAGGTACGCTTTATTGATAGGGATTGGAGGGTCGAGTAATTTGGGGAGAGCGGTCGCAACCTTGACGGAGTTTGGGCCAGAAACGTGAGGAACAAGCGTGGAAAGGTCCAGAGATAGTCGAGCAGCATAGTGTGCGCCAGGGTCAGCCACAACTCTTTGGGTCAATGCTTCTTGCAGACGAGAAGAGTTGAGTCGAGGGTGAGGAGGAGTGAAATGAGTGGGATCCGAGGGCATGGGAACGGGCGCAATCGAAGATGGACTTGGCTTGCCGAGGAATCGGTTGAGGTCTGCCTTCTTAAAGAGGCCCTCGTACCACTGCTCCAGCTTGGTGTCTACTGGGAACACACCAGCTACAGCTCCCCACTCTGTGGTCATGTTGGCGATGGTCAGGCGTTCATCTATAGACAGATGTTCAACACCTGATCCGGTGAACTCGATGGCGGCGTTCAACACTTCGTCTTTATTGAACAGACCCGCCAGAGCGACGATCACGTCTTTGCCTGAAACACCAGCCGATAATTGTCCGTCTAGAGAAACCTGGACGACTCGAGGTATTTGCCACCAGAACTTGCCGGTCGCCCAGATACCCCTAAGAATTGTTTCAGTCAAGATAGGTGGGGTCAGTATGATTTCGGTGAACAACTCACGCCGCATCCGTCCGGACAATGGCGGTACCCAGGCAGCCAACACCTCCGTAATGGTTGGAATGACTGTCACTAGCAACAACCATCTTGCCTGGCCAAGCATACCCCTCCTCAACGATGATTTGATGCCCGATACCACGACCGGCAGGGTAAAAGTCTACTCCATGCTCCTTGGCGAAAGCCTCAATCTTCTTATACTTGGCCTGATTCGTGTCCGACTTGTTTTGCACGTCGTGGTCGAGAGCGAAGACGGGTTGGCGGGGGTTGTCCAACTTAGAACATGATAAGGAAAGGAATTTGGAAATAACAGGACCAGTGTTGTCATGTGTCATGCTGGCGTTGTTGTGAGCTTCAAATCGGACCAACGCTGCTAGTTCTGCCGCAATAGACTCACACATGCTCTGGCTTGATCATAACATAATCTCCAGCGTGCACCTTTGAACCCTCTGGGAGGTCAACAGCATATTTCTGTACAATCTTCTCAATGGCCGTTTGCGGGTTGGAAACGGTGGCGTAGAAGCGACCGTTTGACCTGACGTGGGCAGTTGCCCATCTGGATTGGGTCGCTCGCCGTATACCAATGAATGCGCGCATGCTTGGACCACTCGATTTGGCTATGCTCGTCGTTGCCGAGGCAAGTTGCTACAGCCGTTGGTGATTTTGACGTTGTGCTGGACAGATGTAAGAGAAGAGAAAAAAAGTTGCACTCTGTTTTTAAATTTCAATCTGCTAATCCGTCCAATCAATCATACCGCTTTACAACCATTCATCTCCTCTTCTCTAGACTCACACCAGCTCCACATCACCAACTGCAGTGTCTGTTCGTAATGGCTGTGTCATCCGCTCCTGAGGCAGGGCCAAGTCGACTCCCTGCTTCGAATCGACAGCAAACCGCGGCAACAAATTCCGCCGAAGAAATGGAGGGCGATGACCCCCGGGCTAGTCTGACATTACCGGCACCTGCTCATGGAACCGGAGCAGCGGGCCATACAGAAGAAGGAGACGACGATGGGGATGAAGAAAGGATGGACTACAATGTCATCCAAAGCTTTGCCGAGTAGGTTGCTAGCTGACCTGGTCCACCCGACAGTCGCTGATCCGCTATAGCAAAATCCAACATCTGCCTTCTTCGGCTGACATCACCGACTCTACGGCTCGTATCAGCATAACGATTCCCAAAAGAGGCGAGAAGGACTTTGAGCCTCTGCAGGAGACTGTCAATCTGCAGGATATGATGCTGCAGAAAAGCAGACAAGCCCTGTTCAACGCCCTTCTAGGTGTTCGTGGAGGTCACAGGTGAGTCGAAATAGCAAGCTCACTTTGCCGCATAGATTGAATGCTGACCTGCCCTCCCCAGCAAATCAATATCGCATGCTGTCCTGACTCCTTCTCAGCCTTACCCTCGGCTTCTTGTCGTTCACGGTCACTTGTTTGACACTATGGGCGTAACGGTCCGCTACCCAGCTTGGCCTGGCTCGAAGGGCAAAGGGAAGACATGTATCGAATTACTTCCGGAAGAGGCTCTGTATCTGCTAGAACGAGGATCACTGCAGATCTGGGTTGGACCTGACGTGAAGACAGAGGAGGAAGAGGCTGCTGGCCTAGGTCAATGGTCAGACGAAGATTTCGGTGTAAAGGGAGCAATTGAAATGAGCGTAATGGAGGGTTTTGCGACGTTCATAGGGAGGGAGGGATTGACCTGGGAAAAGTATCAGGTGAGGCAGAGGCAGGCTTCGAGAAAGAGATGCAAAGGAAGAGCTGCTAATAGGGAGACTTAGGCGTACGCATATCTCAAGAGGCTGGGTTACACTGTTCACCGTAGTCGTCGCTTCATCCCCGGGCACTTTCTGGCTTCCCTGGCGTCAGATCCCACACCGTTGGACAGACAAGATCCGCATCTGCCCCCTTTCCGCACCTGGTGGCTGAACATACCTGATCTCATCCGTCAGTTGTACGGCCGGCTCCGGGCAACCGGAGTCTCGATGGCACACACAATAAGTGCAATTGGTCTCGGTTTCGGCTTGGACAGGTGGCAAAGCACGCGTCGTAAGGGCACAAGTCTGCTCAGGCGCTGGAGTGGCAAGACTTATGGTAAGTTACTTTGGACCCACTGTTTACCAGCATATACTAACTATACCTAGCTTCCATATTTACCCATCTTCGCATCGTGCCCGCTGGTCACAATCAGCCACTTCCCTGTCGTCCGCTCGACGTATTGACATCGTCAATATATGATCCCCTCATTTCGAATCCATATATCCCATTCTTCCACGTTTGGAAGCCCACGGCGAACTGGTCCAAGCGTGTCTGGGACAAGGGTAGCGATGAGGGTCTACGAACTCAAAAGCCAGATTACTTTATCACAGCTATCGAGTAAGCGCATATTTTCTTCGTTGTCAAAAGCATTCGCTCATATTTATCGCAGGGCACGGTCGACGCCGCTGCCTACACTCTCACAATTGGCGGAAATCTTCGATCAACTGCCTGATGAACCGAAGGGCCCACCCAAAAGGCATGGCCCACAGTATCAACGCCCGCCTCGCCATATACCAGCAAAGGGACCACCTGCCTCTCAACCTGCGAGGGAAACGTCTGGTTTCTCCAACTTACTATCGCGACTAGGGCTCTCGCCTCTGCTCTGGTCCACTTCTCCATCGCCTCACGCTAGGCAGCCGACTCCCAATGTCAATATCGGTGCCCTTCGAAACGGCGATCGAGGTTTAGTCGTGGCTGTCAATGACTCGGGCAATACTGGTTGGGTGCGGTTTGGGCGTACTGGATTTGCAGAGGTCCCAGCGATCTGAAGATGTACGGCCAAGACATGACATAGTAACAAGACGTGATGAACGTTTACTAAAACAGCGAGAGCGGGGTATTTACAATGCGTGATATGTGAATACTACAACAGATGATACTTGAACTTGTTACCAGAACGCTTCCGTCTCAAACCGATCCAGTTGGGCCACGGACGCTGCCACTTCCTTTTGCCGAGCCGTACGACGGTAGTATATGGGGCAGTCAGCCGACGTGCAGATGACATCCTGCAGAGATACAATGAGCACGCTGAAACAGTCATAGTTAGTTTTATTCCTCACCTGGTGCAAGGAGCCCTGACACCGTTGGCACTGTGTCCACAAGCGGGCGAAGTCGATTTGTAGACTCGAGGTTTGAGCAACTTGCTTTTGGTAGAGCTCCGGCAATTTGGGTCGACAATTGACGCAGACCGCGCCGTCTGGTCTGGCGTCAGCATCCGGCGTTCTCGATAACAAAGTGAAGCGCTTCACCTTTATTACTGCGAAGCGGCGTTTTGCAACCTAAACAAGTGACCGTCTTTACCGCAAATTTCATCAATCCTCCTATTGTAGGAGTTGCAATCTGAATCGTTCGCGTGTGTTCGCCGGCGACTAGGACGCATTAGTATGTTATGACCGAAGTGTAAGAAGTTGTTTCGTCACTCACGAAGACTGCCGGCCTTCTCACCGAGGATTGGCTCGAAAATTCGCATGAGCGGCTTCGACAATTGGTTCTCGAGGTAATATCGCGTGTCAATCGGTACATTGTGCTCCAAGACGTAAAGGGGGTCTTCCGACTTCTCGTAGGCTGCCGCGCCTTTGATGCCTTTGATGATGACATATGCGACTCGGTCACCCAGCGCAGGAGCAGAGCCTACAAAAGGTCAGTAACATGCGCCGACTTGTCGCAGAAGACTGACCTGCGTCCCGCTTTCTCATCCGTTCCGCAAGCTCCACATGTGCTTGTTTTGCGGCGTAGTCAGCCTTCGCGAGCGCTTTGGTGATGACAAGCTGAGACATGTCAATCTTGTTTTGAAGAAGATCTGATATGGTTTGTTTGACATAACTGCGGCTGCGTCAGACGCAGCTCCGAAGCATTATATCGGTACCCACTCTTCAGCGCCTTTGACGTCTCGATCGATAAGCATCTTAAACAAGCATGTCTCAATGACGGTTGACACCAGGCGGCAGTTGTCTCGTCGGACAGTCTGCGAAAGTTAGCAAAGACGTAATCGCAACAGAGGTATACTCACTTCAATGCCTTTGGTGTCCATCTTGTCATACTTCTCAGGCTTTGTCCAATACAATCCCGCATATCGTTTCTTGCTGATAAGTAGGTAAGGGAAGTACACCTTCTCGAACTCTAACTTGATGGGCTTTATGAATTTGCCTGACACGAGATCAGCGGCCTCAGCACCTAGTGAGAGTCAGCATGATGTTCCGCGCTACGACTGCTCGATGGTCTGAGTTACACTCACCCAATCTCATAGCTGTATGAAGGTCCGGACATCCGAATCGGACCATTACCGAGTCGGTGTCCCCGTAAATGACCTTGGCATCGTGATCATAACCGTTCTTGACAGAGTACTCTGCCTCAACTTCTTGTTTGGTGAGTTCAATCATTTGTCGACCATACGCGGTAGTGCTCGACGAGATAGCGAGACAAGGGAGTTTGCCAACAGTAGCACCGGTGAATCCATACACGGAGTTTGCACTGATCTACGTTCCATCAAGTTGAGCAAGAGCTGCATCATGACACTGTATGTGGCTTACCTTGAGTGCCAGTTGCCGACCGTCCAATACGGCTCGCTTGAATGGATCCTTCTCTACCTTTAGGTCTTGTTTGGCACGCTTTCGCGCTGCCAAAAGGTTTTCCAGGATATGAGGCAGTAATCCTTTACGCTTGTTTGATTTGGCAAAGTAGTCTGCAACGTGATCAGTGCGTGTTCGTTGCACGATCAGATAATCGTTGGCTCACCGTTGTTGGGTGTATGCACGTAATCTTCGCCTTCGACCAATTTCAGTCTTTCGATTGTTTGCTTGTCAAGCAGTGTCGTATAGCAGAGATTATGGGCCATCATAATAGATGGATACAAGGAAGCGAAATCCAGGGTAGCGATCGGCACGTCATAGAAGCCTTTGGTTGGTTCGATGACTGTTGCTCCTTCGTACTGCTCATCCGTGCCTTCGCTCTTCATCGCGGGGATTATATATCCTGCATCTGCGGCGTTGCGGTACAGTTGCGAGATGACCTTGATCTGTTGTCCCCTCGAAAGGAGGTAGTTGAAAGGTACACCCGTCACTCTGGCCATCTCCGTGTAGTTTACAAAACACATGAGTTTGTCCATTAATCGTTGGGGAAGATAAGCGTCCTGCTTGGAATTAGCTAATATCGGGACGTTGGGAAGCGACCCACCTTCAGACAGTAGACTGCCAGCCGTCGTCTCGAATCCGCCGTACCGTTCTGCAACTCCGTGATGATGGAGTGGTGTACATCTTCTTTTTGTTCGCCTAAAAATTGCGCACAAACCGCATTGAGAGTGTAGCTTCGTAGTTTGTAATCTCTTTGCATGACCTGAAGCATATCGAGCTGAAGTCGACCTTCCATGTTGACCGCCTTCGAATCTCGCTGGCCATAAGCTTTGGATGAGAAGTGAGTTTCTTTCACTTCGGACTTTACACCTGAGCTCGTCGGTTAGTATAATGTACCTATGATGGACCGTTCAACTTACCAAGCAGTCGACCAAGGAAGGCGAAATCGGGTATTCTGAGAGCCTTTGCGCGGTCAAGGAGGTATGGCAGATCGAAGTTGGAGATGTTGTATCCAATCATCATATCAGGATCCACAGTTTCGATGAACTTCTTCCAATCCAACAGCATTTGCTTCTCGTCTTTGAATTCCAAGACTTGCGATCCAACGATATGCGCGCAAGTGTTGAGCGTGAAAACGTTGCGGATGAAGGGCTTCGCTTCGCCTGTAACTTTCTGTCAGCGTCGGTTTCGGTGGCATGCGCTAGTCACAGAACCCACCCTGTCTTGTGACCATGGCTGCTATTTGAATGACGGGATCTATGTTGGCTTCTGGGAAGATACCTTTGCGACCCGCACATTCGATGTCGAAACTAAGGATCCGCAGAGGAGCTATTTTCGACCACTCCCCGTCTGGTGCATGCGAAATCAGGTCCTTATAGCTGTTTGATACCTTGTAAGTATCGGTCTATTACGCGCTTCAGACACACATACTTGCACGACACCTCTATCTGACAAGCAGAGCGCTTGTCCCGGCCTTCAAGAATCTCGTATTTTCCGCCAGACACTTCGACCCAGTTCATTCCAACGACCTTTCAAATTCCAATGGTCAGCCTGATGTACTCTTGAATCAGCGAACTTGGATACTACCTACCTTGGTATCTATCATAAATCGCAGAGTGTAGGCGATATTGCTCTCATAGGTAAGGATCTCCGGCGGGAAAAGACCGTTGAAATCGATCTGACCCCTTTCGAAGGCCCGTGGAGACAACAAAGCGCTTCATCATCAGCAACTGCCGGTCCGATTCACAAGCGAAAGACTCATCTTTTACTTTCGAAATATTTTTCGGATCTGAGCAAGTGATTTTGATAAAGGGCACCGTTTCGTCTCCTCGGTAACCCCATAGCGATCTTCGATTGAATATCGCGCAATTGGTGACACAAGGTCCAATGGAGGTTATTGATGCCTAAGTAGCGAGTGTTATGGCGAGCAGTCCTCGGAGCACTGGATTGACTTACATTGATCTTATCTTTGAGCGGTTCTAGGTCTTTGTTCAGAAAACCGCTGGGTGCCGCAATGTAGAAATATGGCTTGAATCCGTGTACATGCGCGAGTACCGAATGACCTTGTTGTGTCACGCCAAAGAGACGTAACGTCGGACCTAGTCTCGGGTCCGAGGCTTCTTCGAGCTCAATCTGTTGAAAGGCTAATGTTGGTGTTAGCCCACGCTTCGAAATCTGTTTAATGTCCATGGGCAGGGAGCGACGGATGCTTGAAAGCTGAATCACACTGACCTATAGACTGGCTTTTAGAGTCCAAATGAGAAAGAGCCGGTCGAGGCCATGCTGCGGAAGTCTCTATACTGTCTGTAAGATCGGCGTGCTGATAAGCACATATCGAATAGGGTAAGGCGGATTGGTTCTGTCACCCACCTCCGGAAGCATCCTCTTCCGCCTCTAACTGCTGCAAGACTGCTGAGAAGCTTTCTTGCTTGGCGAGTGACGCGTGACCATTGGCCTCGAGCTTGCGCTTCTTGTTGGTAGGCTCTACCATGACGACCAGACGGGAGGATTGATCGAGGCGAGGTGTGAACGAAGTAGAATGAGAGTGATTGATGAGAGCCGCTTTGGTCCGCGTGTCGTCCAGTCACTGTTGAAAAGATCAAAGATTAGTTACTCACATTACCTCCACCAGCGCGTCGCTGAGCTACTTGACGATAGGCGTGTCTGCGTGAGCAATACACGGCTCGAGGTCACGCCTAATTTGAAACACGCGTTATCTCTGCTTGTTACCTGCTTGTTACGTATTCCATCCGGTTATGAGACCTCTGTGCGAGTAACCGGCTCTGTTGAGAATGGAATGAACGATGAATGATAAATTCAAAGTGATAGCGCTCGATGTAGATCATCGATACCTTTCCTCATGGTTGTCAACTGCACACTGTCATAGTATACATCCTTGCACTCTTCCCATCCACAGTCATGAAGCTTTCCAAGCAACTGCAGCAGATAGCTCGATCGAGCGCCCGATTGTCATCAGGCCGCACTCAGGCCTCTCTCAATACTCGCGCGTTGGCCACTGCGACCGGTACCCCTTCTGGCCGTAGGTTGTCCGATTTCAGTGACTCGTCTTGCGCAAGACCACTGCTTACATCTGACCCGAACTAGCGGTCAGCTTTGGCCTCAGTGACGATCAGCGTAGCATACAAGGTCTAATTTGTCACAATCCATGGCCAAGTCGGTTTAGCTGATTCCCTCTTTGCAGATCTCGCGATGCGCTTCACCAGAGAGACGATCATACCAGCGGCTGCAGAGTACGATCGAACAATGGTAAATGCATGACCTAGAGGTTTATGAATTTCCGTTTACATATATTATAGGCTTACCCCTGGCCGATTCTCAAAGAAGCTCATTCTCTTGGGCTCTTGAACACCCATATTCCTGAAGCTGTAGGTTCGAGGTGCATAACAATATTTGCTAATCCATACAAGTATGGTGGTCCAGAGCTGGGCCTTCTCGAATGTGCCCTTGTCTCCGAAGCATTAGCTTTTGGCTGCTCTGGCATGCAAACAGCGATGGAAGGTGAGAGTGTTCTTCAAACGAGCAAGAAGTCAAGTTAAAGCATACCCGGCAGCAAATGGACTGGCAGAAGCCCCTCTCATCGTAGCGGCATCACACGAGACCAAGACTAAGTATCTAGGCCGAATGACGGAGGAGCCTCTGATGGCGGCATATTGTGTCACCGAGCCCGGAGCAGGATCTGATGTGGCTGGAATCAAAACGAAAGCCGAAAAGAAGGGCGATAAGTGGGTGCTTAACGGAAGCAAGATGTGGTCAGTATATCTTTACACAGGCCGAGACACCTTTTCGCTGACTGTGCTCACCGTCCAACAGGATGTACGTTAAGTCTTTTCCGTTCGCACCTGAGTTAACTGTTTCAGAACGAATGCTGGACACGCAAACTGGTTTGTGAGTAAGCGCGATCACATCGATAGGAGTTTACTGATCAAGCATCAGTTCGTCCTGGCTATATCTGACCCTACTGCATCGCCGAGCAAAGGCATGACCGGCTTCGTCGTTGATGCTGATACGGAAGGAATCATTCTGGGCAAGAAGGAAATAAACATGGGTTTGTACGCCTCCTGCTGTACACTCGCTCTGGCTGAAACCTTGTCTGCAGGTCAACGATGTTCTGATACACGCATGGTCACATTTCAAGACGTTGTTGTGCCTCAGGAGAACGTGTTGGGCTCTCCAGGGGAAGGGTTTAAAAGTGCGCGATTTTCGAACTTGCATTTCGCACCGCTGCGGCACACGATCTGACACAATGCTGCAGTCGCTATGAAAGCGTTTGATATAACACGACCCCTTGTGTCAGCCGCCGCAGTGGGACTTGCCCAGCGCGCCTTGGAAGAAGCCACAAAATATGCCCAGGAACGTCGAGTAAGTCGCTCGTTTTCTGTCACCGTCGTCTGCTGATGCGCCGCAGACCATGGGACAGCCCATCATCAATCATCAAGGAGTCGCTTTCATGCTCGCAGATATGGCCATAGGTGCTGAAGCTGCCCGAGGACTGGTGTGGCGCTCTGCATGGGCAAAAGACAGCGGCGAGAGAAACAGTGAGCGCTTGCGCATCGATTTTCACCGCAAGTATTTTTGCAGCGAGTTATCTGACTATGCCATCCTTCCAGCGTTCTACGCTTCGATGGCCAAAGCGTTCGCAAGCAGGACTGCTGTAGAGAATGCTAACCTTGGCATACAAGGTAAGCATGCAAGAAGCAGGGAGGAACCTTGAGCAAGAGGAGCTGACCGTCTGTCTCAAAGTTTTTGGTGGCGCTGGCTTCAACACTGAGATGCCCATGGAGAAGTTATACCGGTGAGTAGCTATACTCGCTAGTCGCTCTCGGCATTAAAATAACCTCTGCGTTGTCACAGGGACGCGAAGATCTACGAACTCTGTGAGCTTGGCAACGAGTCGATCGCTGTGTTGACAAGGGAAGTAAGCTAACATTGATCGAAACCTGCGCAACGATGGAACAGACGAAGGTGCGTTCAAAGCATCATCAGGTTCCTTATGCTAACGCTTCATTCACAAATCAGGAACGTCGCAAATCCAAAAACTGATTGTGTCAAGACAGTTGCCGTCGATATATCCAGCTTGAGACCGAGTATGTCGGCTATCAGGCAGTCAACCGAAATGCTCCGTTTGCATATTGATAGAGTTTGCCTGTACTATCTTCAACTCTTATTATCGCTTGCATGCCTCATTGCCACAACATTTCTGCGTTCACCTTCATTCTCGTGCTTGACCGGATGCCAGGCCGATTGTCAGTGGATGTTGTCGCCTCAGACCATGGAACAGCTGCTACCTCCCTCACTCTCGTACTCGTGTTTCATGTTTTCGGTCCAGTTACGTCATCACAACATTGCATCGTATCGGTTACTAACGATCTCGATCGCATATTCATTCACCTTGATACAACGCTTGCATCATTCCTCTTCATTTGACCAGCGGCCTACTCCTCTCTCTTCTCTCAGAATAGGTTGGTAGCCCAACTGCCGCCCATCCTGCCCTTGTTATCGTCGCGGGCGGCCCTGTCCTCGTTGGGACGATTGAGGCCCGATATGCTGTCGAAGCGTTCTCGGAGTAGCACACCCGGCTCCAGTGTGTAATGATCCATTTTTTATAATGCCCAGGTCTTCAACTCACAGAGCACAGTGACTGGCACTACAAAACGACGTCGTGCAAGCTCCGGTAGCTCAGAGACACCGATTGTTAGTTCCTCGATATCTGAATCCGAATACGGTCCGAAATGGGCGGATTGGCCTGCGCCCCGAGACGCAATGCGTGAAGCTCGCCGTTTCATCTTGGATATGTCAGTCTGAGCATGCATGACAAGAGCACCTAGCTGACTCATGAGAAGTGTTGAGAACAAGAGATCGGTATTGATCGTACCCGACAAAGACGCAGATGGTCTCTCCGGTAAGTGGCGAGTCGAAGTACACCAAGCGAATATTGAAATCGAGAATCATGCAGCGGGATCTTTGTTATATCGCGCCTTGCTCCACATGAACCATCCACCAGAGCTCATCCAGGTACACCACCTTGCCAAAGGAACAAACGTATTTTCGGATTTCGAAATGGAACGAATGAGTTCGACCAAAGCAGACAAGGTGATCGTCTTAGACCAAGGAAGTAGACCGGGACGATCTCTGCTACCTGCAGGCGACGACCCGCATGGGAAGCGAGTCTTGATAGTCGATCATCACATGTCAGACGAGGTGAGCTTCGTTCTCCTCCAAGCGATGACAGTCCGCTTATGCATTTCTAGTGGCCGGAAGGCTCACAGGTCCTCACAGCGTGCCACACTCCGCCCATAGCTACTGCAGCGCTACTCACCTATGTGATGCTCCGAGATCTTCACCCTAAAGTAAAAGAAGAGGATGACTGGAGAGCAGTCGTTGGAGCGGTCGGCGGTGAGTCAGTGAGGCTACAGGAGTATCAAGTCCAGTCAAGCTGAGTCGAACACAGATCTCGGTCCCAGTGCCCTTAAATGGGGCCAGGCTCCATGGCCGTCTGAGCTGGGAGAGACTGTAAAGAGGTTCGAGTCTTTGCCCAGCAATATTCTGCGGCCACGCTGATCTGGCCTCGAAGGTATGGATCAAAATCAATAAGTGACGCCGTTTCTTGCATCAATGCACCTCGGCGGACAGCAGAGTACAACGGTAAGTCTTCTCTAATTGGCTCGGATCCCTCGGCGCTGACGAGGCGTATAGTACCCAAAGCGTGGAACGTGAGGTCGACGCATGCTCAGCCTGTAACCCACTGACCGCCCACCTAGGTTATGCTACAAGCTTCTCGGCCTAGTGAAGTAGCGTCGAATGCTTTCCTGAAATTGTGCAAGCTCGACGCTACCGCTGAGACAGAGAGATGGGCAAGAACAGGTAAGCTTTTGTTGGACTGCAGTATCGCTTAGCAGCAGCCCCCCGGTTTTCCTTGGACAGCCGCGTTGCGGTCATCACCGTACACACCGGTTTTCAAGGTGACTCAATACCATATCATTGGGAAGATCGTCCGCTGACCGCAAAGAAAGTGCATCCAGTGATAGCTACTCGGTGGGCTGGCACGCTAGGCCGCAAGAGTCCAAAACTGGTGATGGTCATGGTAAGACAGGCCGTTCAGCGGGGTATGATCACGAGCTGATGATAAGAGCGTAGTGCGCCAATACAGGTTTCCATCCAGACGGCAAAGTGTCCTTCTCTTGTCGTATTGCAGCTTCTTTGCGCGGTTTGCCAGATGATGTCCGACGTGAGTCCCCGTCCAGATGTCCATACTGACCTTCTCAGCCGATCTAATCGCTCTTCTCAATGAGTACGGTCGTACAATTCCAGGTTTCCATGATAGAGTCGGTGGCGATTTTGCGCGCGGACACAAGGAGGCTACAGGAGGCATCATCGCAAAGGTGGGGCTGGTACTGACTAATCAAGGTCATCATCACTGCTAATGGTCTCACAGGAAGAGTTCGCTTTGCTTCTGGAGGCGATGGGTGTCCCTTCAACCACTTCGCCAAAAAAGAACACGAAGAGCTCCGCGAAGAGCAGAGTTATCGATCCGACACAAAACTCCGGCATTAGGGACTTCTTCAAACCAGCATGACGCCGACTAAAGTGTGCAGTGCCCTCACTAATGCTCCTTCCATCGATCACTGGAAGAGCATCATTGACTAGCGACGACTACGATTCGGCTCCCAGGTTCGAACAGCATTTGGCGAACGAGCACGTAGTCATCGTCATCACGGAATGCCGGGTTAAGCCCATTTCTCACTGAACATCACCCAAAGCTTGGTCCTCCAAACCTTATGAACAGTCTCGAGAGATATGACAGAAATGCAGATAACAGTCTTGTGGTTTCAAGCTCTCGCGACACCTGTTGGTGTTCCACTTCACTTGAGGACTACCCGAGTCGACTGAGGAGACCCCGTGGTCGCGATAGATGAGCCGCCACTCATGATGTATATACTGTACCGCCGTTTTTCGCTCGCTTTGCTGACCAATGAAGACGAGGCTACGCAGCATAGGCCTCCTCTCATCGAACTCATCCTCTCGGCTTACGAGTGTACCTGTTGCACCATGACTTCTAGCATCACCTGTTACTGAAGGGCATTGTCGACCAGAAAGGACGGCCGATTGCAGTTTTCCTCTCAGTCGTCCATCATTTTGCCTGTTCGTCCGTCTATACCTGATCTGCGTTGTCTCTACACCCTGGAAAACATACGCACAAAGAACGCCTCGAAGCGTGGAAAGTCCATTTCCCTCCTTTCCTCCAAGCCTTTTTTCTCACTATTTCCTTCACCCGTTGGACCTGTCTACTATCTTGACCTACTTTCTTGACTTCTCCACTCCTCAACTGCGGCTCCTCGTGACCGTTTCCAAGTATTGTGGCTGCTTTATCCCCTCAACAAGTGTTTGTGATCATTCACCGCGGCTCTGCAAGGTACTGTCACAGTTATACGCAACAGCCGCAGAACTTGTGCATTGATTTGTGCCACCTTCAACCGAGTATGATGAGAAGGATATATACGCCAGGTTTACCATAGCTTTAGATCGCTTTTCCGAGGGATCGTGTATTTGCTTGTCACACCGCTTGAGCCCTATCAAGTCTTCCTGTCACATCCTTAGGCTTGCCAACGCCATCTTTCCAAGCCACGACACCGTCGATCAAGTCGCAAGCGCCGACCACCACCGTCTGTCGGGATCTAAGGTTGCCTTCTAGACTACTGTTGTCTATTGACTTTTACCTCACACATGTTTTGAAATAAGAGTTCCCCAGCACTCAAATTTGCAAGTGTGAGTCCTGGTCAAAGGTTTCAGAGGCATCGTCTTCCTCCCTCCCTCCTATTTTACTCCACTACTTGACAACAGTGCAGTCTTTTGCCTGTGTTTTTGCGATTGTAATGGACCCAGCAGCCCATCACATCTCCTACTCAAGAAGGCATCCAGCACCCACTCTCATCTCTTTCCTCGATCACACTCTGTAACTTGTAGCACTCTCAAATTGAGACAGAGCTATCGAGCTTGGTATTCAATCCTATCGTGACCCATGCCTTGCTGAGTGATGTTTCTCAATTGTATCAAATCGATCTTCAGTTGTATCGAGCCTTTCTCAACACAATGAACTCGATCCTCAATTCCATAGGCTCAATACTTGAACCCATCAAGGCAACACTCAAGAGTATCAAATCGAACAGTCCAAACTCATGCATATAACAGGGGTCTGTGTAACGGATCCACCTATCACACTGCCATTGCAACAACCCGTCTACCGACCGACAACTCATCTACCGTTTGACGTACCGTTCGACATACCGTTTGACGTACCGTTTGACGTACCGTTTGACATACCGTTCGACGTACCGCCTACCGTTCTACTGCCCGTTTGACCGCACCCGACCGTCCGTCTGTCCGTACCCGTCTGTCCGTACCCGTCCGTCTGTCCGTCTGTCGCATCCGTACAGACCCGTACATAGTCTGCCTCTCATGTATATAAGGAGGCCACAGCGAGTAGATAGATTTCTTTTTCTTCATTCTCTCTTCTCACTCTTCATCCTCTTCTTACCTTCCTATCCTCCCCCCTTTTTATCCTCTTACCCTTCCTCTCTCTGCCTTCACTCTTTGACTACTCTTACTTCTATACTCATCTACTCGCTCAACCTACCTTCGTGACCTCTACTTCTCTCTACCGCCACTCCGCTCGGCTTCGCTTCAGGTGATAGGTAAGTACTCACAGTTGCTGACTCTTCATCGCAGCACCCAGACCCCCACTAGTTTGGTCGATCGTGCGAAGACTGGAAGGCGTAGCCGACAGTCCTCCACAGTCTGAGCGGGAGGACTTGACATCTCTTTCCCATCATCTGGAAAGTCACTTGTACTCTTCCTCTTTACTCCACTTCTGGTTGAATAAGTGAAGCTTCCCTTTCCTGCCCTTGTAATCATTGGTGCACATTCTCTCGCTTGGACACATATTCCACCAATCCTTGGTGAAAGGGGCTGTGCTTACTCAACTGAACGTGAACCCGGGCATAACTCGTATGTTTTAAATGGTTCATGACAATCCGTTTGTCTCAGTCTGTATCCGTCGATCTGGCTCTGTCGACCCGTCTTTATCGATCCGAGTGTATCAATCCGAGACTATCGATCTGAGACTATACTAAGCGACTGAGGCGTGAATGGGAGCCAAGCTCAACACCAATGCGGCAATGCCAAACTTGTTCTTGAGTGGTTCATGACATTTTGCCTCAAAAGTATAAGCCAGAATGTCACTCAAATCTTGAAGGCATAACAAATTACAATGGCATAGAATTGAGAGAGGGCAGCAAAACATCCAAAGACTAAGCGCAGCACGTCATCTGTGTCGTTGTCTGCAGTGAGATGAAGTAACGATCACCTATCTTTGGTCTTTGGGTTTCATGTTTGCAAAAGACGGAACTACATGAAATTTTGCAAAATCGTTAACTATGTATTGTTTTGCGCAAAAACGATCTCTACCGATTGGGGCTCAATGCTTCACTTCTGACACGATTGTACTCCAGGCTTTCCGTACGGAGATCCAATAGCTCTTGATTATTTTCCGCACGGGTGAGGGTGCAACTAGGTCGTGTGGCTCATTGCTCAGCCTGACCTGTAATGTCATGAGCAGAAAAGAAGTGATTCTTGAAAAGTGTGGGTCCTTATCAGGTAGGAGTCGTGGTACAAATTGGTCTCTGGAAGACCTGGTAGACATCAGAGACTGGATAGACAAAAACAGCCCAAGACAGGTGCAATGGTGGGGAAGGTGTTTGTAGAGAGAGTATTCAATACTTTTGATCCTTGGGAAGAAGGATTCAAAGCTATGAAAGTACCCAGCTTATATATGTTTTCACTACTTGATTGAGAGCTGTACGGATCACTGCACTAGTGCTCGTTGTGCTTATGTGCGTCTGTTGCGATACCTTGCAGAGCAGTCATGGGTGTGCTCAAATACTCGCCAAGTGATTGAGACATCCACGAGTACTCGCCGTGTTTTTGTGCACCGCGCAGATACTTGCCGTGCGTGCGTGGACTTGCACAAATTTACACTGTGTGCTTGTGGCCTGACCGGTCATCCGATCAAGTCATGACAATAGATTATAGCAGATGGGTATACTCCATTATCCACCAAAAAGACAACAGAGACCAATCCACCTTCCCAATGATAGCAAAGTCTGTGCTAAACCCCACCATTTTCTGGACGGACTGAGTCGGCACAGATCAAGGATTCTCGACAACATATACGCACTAGCATAGAGTTGTCTTGGCATCCACCAATTACAAGCAGTCTGTGTACGACTTATCCACGTGCACCTGTGAAGGTCAGTAAACTCGATTCAACTACAGGGGCTAGCGCATACAATGTATGTTTGGGTTCACTGTCAGTTGAGTGAGCACAATGAACAAATACCCTTTCCGAAAAAAAAAGGGAAAAGGTTGTGTCTAAGCAAGTGGTTGTGGAAGTGCACCAGTGATTACAAGTGTCTGTAAGGGCAGGAAAGGGGGATTTGACTTCTTCAATAAAAAGTGAAGTAGAGAGAAAGGGACTTGAGGGGATGTCTTGAGTCTCTTGGTCTTCTGGGTAGAAGTACAAGTAACCCTTTGTTGTTCAGCAAGAGATGTGAAATTCTCCCGCTAGGCCCTTTTCTATATGCATGAGTGTAGACTACTCAAATCAGTCCTCTTGAGTGTCATTCCATGGGATCGAGGATAGACTCCCTGGAATCAAGGGTTGAGTCGATGGTATCAAGAAAGGCCCAATACAGCTGAAGATGTCATGAACCACTCAAGGACAAGTGTGGCATTGCCGCACTGGTGTTATGTTTCGCTCCCGTTCACGCCTCAGTCGCTTAGTATAGTCTCGGATCGATACACACAGATCGATAGTCTCGGATCGATGGAGACGGATCGACGGAGACGGATCGAACGGATACGGACCGAGACAGACAGATCGACGGAGTCGAGGCCCGTCGAGTCATCATTTCTAGCGCATATATAAGCAGCCCATTCTCAGTACTTAGTTCCTCTTTTCCCCAGTTATGAATCAATTGTCTTCTGTCTTCAAGTCCACTCCCCATCCAAGTTACAAGTCCCAGCCAGACAAGCCAGAGTCACTCAACCTTCACAAGGTGTGAAGGCACCTCCGTCTCTACCCGTACCTTCATTCCTGACAGAAGATCAGTCTGATAACATCGAGGTTCACTACCAAGTAAGGCATGGTCTCAATAGGATCAATCACCATGCTTCACAGCTCTGTCTCAGCCTGCAATTGCTACCAGTTATAAAGAGCAATCAAGGCAGAGAGATCAAAGTGGGCGCTGGATGCTCCCTCAGTCCCAAGCTGATTATACAAGCATCTTTCAGCTTGTATTATGAGATATGTCTTCGCCTTTCTTGCACCAACAGTTAGCTCTTGGCTTTCTTCACGAAGCTCCTCGAATCAGAATCCCGCATTGGGCGCGAAACTTACCAGCTTGACGTCCCAGAATAAACCTCGTCGAAATATATTTGAAATACCCTTCTTGTATTCGAATCCTGGCTGCTGAACGTCCGGCTATTCATTGGTCGGTCTAGACCAATAACAATGCCAGACTAGTATGACTGGGCACATATTCCAGTGTTGCCAACCTACCAAGACTGTTTCCCAGTCTTATCTTGGTAGTCTACTCTCTTGGTGCTTGACTCGACACAAGAGCACTGCAAATTGTCTTCAGCGCTGGAGCTGTCTCACGGAGAGCCGAGATCGATAGATTCAAGTCTTAAGTGGAGTTTCGATAGCATGCGGCAGAAGTAAAATTGGGTCGCTCTTGATTGCTACGACAGTAGCAGGGCAGAATAGGCTGTCATTAGTACAATGCTCGTAGCAGGGGAGGGCAAAGCAGCAGCAGCGCCTCATATTCGATCGTTTTTAAAGAAAGGCAGGTATGAGCTACATCGAGAGCGGGCAACTTGCCGGGACCTGTTCGACCGAAGTCCACCAGGGTGGACAAAACAAGATGCAAGAGCAGTCATCCCGATCATTCATTCTCCATATCGGCGACAAGGCCCGGTCCCGCGTCTTGAGCACTTCTTTGGCTCCCATTGCGCGGCGCGGCCGAGCTCAAAGGGAGATAACCTTGCAGTACAGGCACCTTATAAGTTCTGAAGATCACCTCTCGGCCCACAAGGTATCGAACGTGTGAACAACTCATCCCAGTTCAGCCTCGTCTCTTGACGAAGGTCTTGGAGCACCGTCAGCTTGACACATACCCGTTATGTGACGAGATGTCGCAATAAATGACCTACCTCCAGGTCTTCTTTGGTCGCCACAGCTAGAACCCATTTCCTGTCGATGTCGGTGACTGTGGAAATCAGTCAGTCTTTCTCCTACCGTCCCGTGATTGTGGTGTACCTAGTGCAAAATCGACGCGTTTGGACGCGAAGAAATCCTCCAATTCTTCCAGCGGTGTGAGAGGGTGAATGATTGTGTATGGGTGTGTCCGAGATCTCAAGGGGAAGTGCGTCAAATGTTGCGCTGTAGGTAAGGCATAGTCCGTTAGTGATAGCAGCGGCAGCGCCGGAGGTAAGCGGAGCGATGAAGTCTTCAAGTGATACCAACAGACTGATTCCGAATCCTTGATGGCTCCTTCTTTAAACTTCGCTTTGAGGCTTGGTATCTCCAAATACCCAACAGGCTTCCGCTGATCGTTGAGGATGCTGATAATTGCAGTCAGATGAAGCGCACGGCATTGATCGTTTGGTGGACCTACGGTAACTGATCAAATTCGCGCTCGTATGCAGCCTCGAGAGCTCGCTCAATTGGGGCATCTGTGATGTTATTAGAGAGCAGCGACGCCATTCTCAGCCCAAATCCACTTGCCAAAGGGTAGACAAAAGGCTGGAGGCAGTTGGAGGTCCTATATAGGGTCGGCACCTAGCGCTTATGGAATGATCGAAAAGACATACCTCGACACAAGCGCCCCTGTATTTGGCTTGTGATGTCATAGTACGAGTGGGTGTGACATCCTTGCCCTTGTCCATGACCGAAAGCAAGTTCTGTGGTAAGGCTATACGGAGAACCAGGAATCGAAGAGGAGATGTAAGACATTGCAGCTCTGATCAACGCTTTTGAGCGAGGTCTCGGTTCCCACGTGAGAGTGTTGGCTGTGGCAAGGAAGGAATGCGGTTAATCAATATAACCGGCAATTGTGCGTCACAACTTCACTACAGATAGCGGGTTGGCCATCAAATCACTTCACTTTCGCTCGATGCTCTGGTCCACGGTATCACAGTCGACAACCTGGACAACATGGCGGACAAGCTGCCCATCACCCTGCAATCGATCACCCAGCATCGCCGGGCTCTGGCGACGGTACTGTTGACGGCCATCCTCGTGCGCTCGACTCCTCTCGATCATGTTAAAGGAGTATCGGACGCGTTGCTATTGAGACAATGGCGGATCAAGAGGAGCTTGCAGAGAGAGGAACGGCGGCGCAGGGAGGCCGAAACGCCGCTGTAAGCGCGCGTGCATAGCAGGATGCCGGTGGGCGTTGACTCACTTTTGTCACAGTAATACCCCGGCATTGGAGAGGAAGTTGGTGGATCTAGTGAGTTTACGGGGTACTGTGGCTACTATAGAGCACGGCTGACATCATGATGCAGTATATACCAGATCCGTCTGGGTCTCGTACACTACTGGTGCCGCACATGAGCCGCATCTCAAAAGTTCGGATCACTCCAACGGCAAGAGAATTGTATGATCAACATTATCATCTCTTTCCCCCTCTGGGTATGAACGAAAGATTGGGAGTGAATAGGCGATTTTGGCAGATGTTAGCGGCTGTCTTGCGGGTCGCTTTTCCTAGGTAGGTAGATCGCTGCTTATCCCTCGCTTACGGATCATGCTTCAGTAAAACCGGCAAAGAAGCATTTCTGCTCGTCCTCCACACCTTTTTCCTCCTCGCGCGAACCATATTGAGCGTGATGGTCGCTCGCCTCGATGGACGCATCGTCCGAGATCTGGTGAGATGGAGAGGTTTACCTAGGCTAATTAGAAAAAGGTCTCCGCCAATGGACCTGGATTCCTCCGTGGGCTGGGTTGGTGGTTCGTCTTGGCGCTTCCGAGCACATATACGAATTCAATGGTGAGTGAGCAATGCTCGAAAACAATTTTGACCTGCTCGAAGATCCGATACCTCGAGCGAAAACTAGCTCTAGCGTTTAGGACAAATCTCACGCGATATGTGCACGACCTCTACTTGTGAGGCAGAAGCTCGTTCCCAGTGGATTGGCAACTGATTTCAAGATAGGAGTGACAAGCTTAATTATTACAAGTTTGGCCTGGGCCTAGGCGTCGCGGGGCACTCAGATGGAGACGTTGGCAACACTTCAACTGCGCACCATGAAGGCAGTGAGGCTGCGGCTGGTTCGGCTGATCAGTGCGTCTATCACATTGGTCGTGCTGGCACATTGCTGATTCCGCTTGCAGGTTCATCACTACGGATGTGGCACGCTTTTGCGATTCCTTGGCTGCGCTTTAGTAAGTAAATGATCATGTCCGCCATATTGACACGCTCGCAGCGGTAATTTGGGTAAACCTGCGCTAGATATGGTCATCTTTACTTCCCAGTTGGCAGCCGGCCTCGGGCCTCTGGGCACCATCGGATTGTTCGCAAACTATGGCTTCACGGCTTGGATCTTAAGGAAAGCCACGCCCGCATTTGGTAAGATGGCCGCGACAGAAGCTCGGCTCGAGGGGGACTACAGAGCTGGTCTGAGTCGGATAGGGCGGGATGGGGAAGAGGTTGCGTGAGTTGTGCAGAGGAGAGCGAGCTACCTGCTTACTTGCTTTCTCAAGCTTCTACAATGGTGGTCGCCGAGAGAAGGGTATCTTGACGGCAGCCTTTGAGCGATTACGAGCCCATGTTCATTCTACATTCCGAGTAGGTGGACAGAAGAAAGCTGAATGCTGACTGATGGGTCCGAAGGCTAGGATTCCTTATGGGTTCGTTTCGCCATATCGATATATTCACTGACAAGTTGACAGAATGACCGAAGACTTTGTCATCAAATATCTCTGGTCTGCATGCGGGTATGGACTAATGTCGATCCCCATTCTGTTCCCGGCAGTGACGCACGTAGTACGTAGCGGTGATCATCAACGAATCGCCGAACGTACAGAGAGTAAGTGGGTTGGGGAATTGCACAAGCTGACACACCTTATTAGGCTATGTGTCGAATAGGCGCTTGTTACTGTCCCTTGCGGATGCCGGCGGTCGACTCATGTATTCAGGCAAAGATCTCGCGGAGCTGTCCGGATATACGAGTCGGGTTTATGCTCTTTTGTCTACGTTGCATTCGCTTGACAGGGATCGTTATCCTAAGCAATCTCGGATCGAAGAGACGCCCGAGGTGAGCGTGCGAGGTGTTGGAAATCGACTGATCGGCCGCCGTAGCCATTCTATGATATGTCGAACATCAAGGGTACAGTCATAGTGGGACCCAACCATCTGCTCCTGAGGGACGTGCCAATTGTCGCACCTGCTGGTGGCCTTGCGGGAGCAGAACGAGGGGGAGAGGAACTGATTCACAGTCTTGACCTGCGGGTGGAGAAGGGAGAGCACACCTTGATTACCGGGCCGAAGTAAGCAGAGCAGACCTTCGGCACTCTGGGGATTTTGCTGATGTTCCAATCTTTTCAGTGGAGTGGGAAAGACATCTATTGCCAGGATCGCCGCGCAATTATGGCCGACATGGTCCGGACTGCTGGAAAGGCCAGCGCATGGGGAAGGGGGTATCTTCTTCTTGCCGCAGCGGCCTTATCTGAGCATAGGAAGCTTGAGAGATCAGTAAGTACGCGCATCACCTTTCAGGATGAACGCTTACAGGCTTGCCATTAGGGTTATATAGTCAGTCGATCGGTTGTGTGACTGATGATCGGGAAGCATGCTGAGTACGCTGTCAAGCCCCCATACCTACGCCGAGATGAAAGCGAGGGGACGCACGGATAGTGAACTTCTGGCTATTCTCGAGCACGTCCACTTGGCGTATCTGCCAAAACGGGAGGGAGGCTGGGACACACGAAAGGAATGGAAAGATGTTCTCTCGTGGGTTAGGAGGTTTTCCCTCGATACGCAAGCTGAATTCCCTTTGTGGTCTGCAGTGGAGGAGAGAAACAACGGGTGGGTCACTTCCAGCGTATGTAACGACTACATGATTGACGGGTTTTTGTCTCATACAGATGGGGATGGCCAGACTCTTGTAAGCACTCAACAAAAGCGGCAGTGTGCTGATATCCGTTAGCTATCATGGCCCCGCTTATGCTGTGCTTGACGAATGCACGTCCGCCGTTTCCAGCGATGTTGAGGGGTTGATGTACGAACATGCTAAAGCAATGGGCATCACACTTGTCACCATCTCGTGAGTGATCGGACAGGGATTGCAGGGCTCACTTGCGTAGCCACCGCCCCTCACTACTGAAGTACCACGTACGACATTTGCGGCTTGGCGATGCACAGGTCGCCGCGCCGGCTAACCCTCATGGGTCACAACCGGCAACTCCTTCCACACCTCTGGCTGCGCAAGGTTGGCAGATGACGACGCTGGGCTCGTCCACTACAGTAGAGGAAAAGATGAAACTCGATTTGGAGATTCAACGTATCGAACGTCTTTTACTAGAAGACGTGGAATCGTGGGAGGCGCGACTGTCGGAGATTAACAACGAGTTGACAGCTGGGCGGTAGACAACACTATGCATGACAATATTAGAAGATCTTTGGTTTAAGATCAATCCAGATCAGACGATACTACACTTTCCCGTAATCTTTTGGCTCTGAACTCGACCTTATCGATAATGGCTACAAGTTCACGCGCCTCCTCAACTGCGTCTCGTAGAGGTTCCGCACTTGATTGTTGTATAAGCAGTCGTAGCGCATCTGACACATCATCTCGAGACATTGACTCGCGACGCGCTCGTCTTTCGATTGAAGTCGACGTGGGATTCATCGCCAAGTAGGTCCAAATGTTGCAGACCACCAAAGCGATGATGATACCACCCATGAAAGTTTCGGCGCGCAACGGTATTCCTGACAGCAAGTCGACCAGGGAATCTAATACGCTCTTCACACCCGAAGCAACGGCCTTGATGCCAGATACAACAGAATCGAGACCGCCTTGAAGTGCAGAAAGATCTTGATCTTGCCGCTCGCGTCGATTCTTGGCGGCGTAAGCTTGCGCTTCGGTTGGCGAGACCTCTTGAGTGATAGCAGCGGCTGTTGCAACCTCGCCCTCCTCGACGTCTCCTTCTTCGCCGGCAAACTCTGAGGCATGTTCCTTCATGTACGCGCGCATTCCGGTGTCAAGGTCATCGTGATATTGCTTCTGGCCCTCGATAGCCGATTTCTCGATGATGCCTGTGTTTCGTAGCATCAAGCGATCAGCGGCGCGAACAACGGAGTTGAACCGCACGACGAACCTTTGACCCAGCTCTTTCCTGTCCATTCAACAGTAGTGGTGACCACCACCTTGGTCGAATTGGAGCCTGCCCACATGAGACAAGTTCGTGTTTTCACCGAGAACACTCCACCGCTGGGCACGTCTGGAGTACGTGTGGTGGTGATCAGGGAGAGGTATTTATCAAAATCGAATTGGTCATATTCATCGGTGATATGACATTTGGTTTGTTTTGGTCCAATCGATCCGTTCAACGGTTTGATATAGGAGGTAGAACGGGTGAGCTTGGGGTCACCCTCACTAATTGGTCGCCAGTCTGACGACTCGATGTCTGTGAGTGCTTGGTCAGCTTGTGTCTCAATATGTGGATTCATTGATAAACTTACCTCGAAGCTTTTGATTCTCACTGAGGAAGTTCTTGAACCATTCGCTATTGAACATAAGATTGTAGACTTTCTCTGGCGTGCTGTGAAATATGGCATCCAAAGCCGTCTCCGGGTAATGTCTGCCTTCTTTGCCACATGAACATTGCGTTGCCGCGTGACCACGCGTGGTCTTGACCGCGACATCAGGTTCTACGCCATGGAAAGAGCCTGGACGTGAAGATGTATCGGCATTGGTGTATCCAGCCAATGACGCGCTCGACATGACAGCATTTGGATTGCAAAGGCGCCAGATGTTCATGAGAACGTCGAATGTGGTATCGCGGGAAATGAATGATGCAAAGGTGTACTGAGTAGATATCAGCGTTGATGACTTGCAAGGCTAGGACCTACCCGAGCGGTCGCGGTAGAGACCCCTATGGCGTTGGGAATGACCAATGCCGTCATTTTCTTTTCGATCGTTCTGATATCGGAAAAGGCGATCACGACCTGGAAGCGGGTCAGCCTAGGGCAAGAGGCTAGCGATTACACTCACATCAGTGACCCAGCCAAAGATGTTTGCGTGAAAGCAAAGATGATTCTCTGATACATAGAGACGCCCCTGGACTAGGATCTCCTTGGCAAGGGCGCAGCCATAATCTAACAATTGTCAGCTCCTTAACGGGCCTCTCATTATTTCTCACCTTCGATCAGATAATCCCCTTCGTCCACGGTTGAAAATTGGGCATGGAAGTCGGCATTCCTCCGATTGCTAGCCACGGCGAAGCCAGTAACCGGGAGATCGTCGCCAAGATCACTGTCACTATCGTCGTCGTCATCTTCGGATTCATCGTCATTTTGGTCCGAGTAGTTGTCTGCAGTAGCAGCCGAGTGTGGATCAAGATCATTCTCGTCGTCTTGCGCGTCTCGACGAGTTAAGAAGGGACTCCGCTTTTGCGGTGCACGAATGCTGGCATTCTTCTGTGTCGAAGGGTTTATTTTGACCAAATCCTCTCCCACTGGACTGGCAATGTGTAGGCCACCTTTAGCCAACGCCGCTGCGATACCACTATGAGCCGATATCGCCGAATTGATGGATCGGCGACGATGTTTCTTCCGCGACTTCTTGCTGGTGCTGCTTCTTCTGCTGTCCACAGGTAGCAACGGGGCAGTATTTTGGGGGAGCAGGGAATCGCGATTGGATATCACTGATCCGGATCGATCTCGTGAGGTAGCGGTGTGGACGGGAAGAGACATTGTGGCTGTTTCCGGGGATCTGGATCCCGATACGGCTGGGCCCGTTGGTGTGGGCAGATCGGAATCGGGCGGTGTCTGTGAGAAAGTCAGCGTTGGGACAGATTAGAGCCACTCACCACGTCGCCGAGACCTAGACCGATAGCTCGCCGGTTCCCACTATATGCAGGACTTCCTGTGACGCTGATGGGTGAACTTGAGCCGTCTTCCGTAAGAACCAGCTTTGGTGTGCCTAGCACTTGAGCCCTTTGACCAGATGTTGGTACGGCCAGCGGCGGTGGTCGATGCTTTGTCTGACTTGGAGTGGTCGTTCAGTTGGTCGCGCCTCGGTCGTCTAGACCGAAATCTTCCACAAAAGCGCTGCCGGCTTGACCCTTGAGTGGCGAGTTGATCGGACTGGTGATGACTTCTCCGTCGTCGAAAGAGATATGGGTATGTGAAGAAGCGGTAGAAGCGCGCCTATGGCGAGAGTCGTTGGAGAGTGAAGAGGACGTGGAGGGTGATCGTCGGAACTTTGCAAGGATGCTTGGCATTGAACAAGGGGGCTGATAGCTAAGAGGTCCAGAATGAGAGAGTGAATATGGACAAAGCGATGTTTGATATGCCAAGTATCATGTGCGCAGGTGAAAGGTGTTGGGTGAAGATGATGACGTCTAGGTGAGTTGGTTGCAGAGCGCTTGTCTGCGGTTCCCGAATAAACAATAGGCACGCGAATGGCTCTCACTTTCAAGTCAATTACGAGCAGAGCCAACTCACTAACTCAGCTCTGACTATGGTTCAGATGAGAAGATACAGCGATGCAGCGCAGGAATACGGCAATACAAGAACAAGGAGTCGCAACACTGGTGAATACATGGAACAGATGCATGGTCGTCACTTGTGAGAGCAACAACAACGGACATGAATTTTTGTACGGGCTATAGTGACTCGCCGACTCCTTGTGAACGCCATAAACGCGCACTCTTGGTGAGCCAAAGTAGAGCCCCATATCTTTCTCTGATACACCGCTGCGGACGCCGAAACGTCCTCCCATGACTGTCGACTGGTGCTTGTGGAAGAAAAACAAGGGCCATGGGGGGGATCATGAATTGAAAATTAGTTAGAAGAAGAAGAAGAAGAGGAAGTGAAAATTGTTACAAGTATCATTTTTTATATGCAGCAACCCTGACATGCAGTGGAGGTACAGCACAACCGTAACCTATAGAGTTGCATCCATCTCATCACTTATTGAATCCTTTTCTCATTCGCACTTCGGCAAACTTGTGACATTTGCATAACAAGCAAGGATGATCGCTCCACCAACATCCCAGTCAGAGCTGCACCTGCTCTGTGTCTCCGCTGTGGTGCGAGATCTTATTGCATCGTACTCTTCTTCGAGCTCCTCCTCCTTTGAGCCACCCAACCTCAACAGTCTTCGCGCAAAGTACTCCAAAAAATATGGTCTTCGAGCGGTCCCACGGCTCACCGATGTTCTCGCTGCTGTGCCAGAGGAATGGAAGGATAGATTGAGAGGTTGGCTCAAGGCAAAACCAGTCCGAACCGCAAGTGGTGTCGCCGTTGTGGCCGTCATGTGTAAACCGCATCGATGTCCCCATGTGGCGATGACGGGAAATATCTGCGTGTGAGTCGTACAAGAGTATATGGGTCCCTGGATCTGAACCTGTTGTCATAGGTACTGTCCCGGTGGTCCCGATTCAGACTTTGAATACTCCACGCAGTCGTACACGGGTTACGAGGTAGGTTCAGAGCAAATGTAGCTGCAAAACTGACAATGTTAGCCCACATCGATGCGCGCAATTCGAGCTCGATACGATCCGTACGAGCAAACCCGTGGCCGTGTCAACCAACTCCGAGACCTCGGTCACAGCGTGGACAAAGTGGAAATAATGTGGGTTACCCTTCCAGATGACAGATGTAACTGACAATCCCCTAGTCTGATGGGAGGCACGTTCATGTCCATGCCAGAGGAGTATCGTCACAAGTTCATTGCTGGTCTACACAACGCTCTAAGTGGATATACAACCGATGATGTGGACGAGGCAGTAAAGTAAGTCGCGACGTATTAAGGACAAGATCTAATCAGCGTAGGTTTTCCGAGCAGAGCAAGATCAAGTGTGTCGGCATCACAATCGAGACTCGACCGGACTACTGCTTGAAGCCGCACCTCAGGTAAGTGTACAAGACCGTTGCAAGTCTTCCGCTCACCGGCACAGTCAAATGCTCCGTTATGGCTGTACACGATTGGAGATTGGTGTACAATCGGTTTACGAGGTAAGCATACTGCGTACGAGTTTGCGCTAAAACCTGCAGGACGTGGCGCGAGATACCAACCGAGGTCACACTGTTCGCGCTGTCAGCGAATCATTCCACATGTCCAAAGACGCTGGATATAAGATTGTCGCGCATATGATGCCCGATCTGCCCAATTGCGGTACGGAGAGAGACATCTGGCAGTTCCAGGTGGGTTTCTAGTGGATAAGGATGCAAACTAATTCGCTCAGGAATTCTTCGAAAACCCGGCCTTCCGCTCCGATGGCTTGAAGTTGTATCCTACATTGGTCATTCGCGGCACAGGTAAGTTGATATGCTGCGTGACTCCAGCTGACCAGCTAGGTCTCTACGAGCTCTGGCGTACTGGAAAGTACAAGAATTACCCACCGAATGCTCTTGTCGACATCGTGGCCAGGATCATGGCCTTGGTTCCGCCCTGGACCCGTGTCTACCGTGTGCAGAGGTGCGTGAGGCGACGAGATTTCGTAGACTGATATGACTTAGAGACATTCCGATGCCATTGGTTTCATCTGGCGTCGAAAATGGCAATTTGCGTGAACTCGCTCTTGCGCGGATGAAGGACTTCGGTGCCGAGTGCCGAGATGTGCGGTATCGCGAAGTTGGGGTGAGTCACGATAGCCATCGAGCCTTGTTGACATTGTAGCTCCACGAGATTCACAATCGTATCCGACCTCAAGAACTTGAACTGCTTCGAAGGGACTACACGGCAAACGGCGGATGGGAAACCTTCCTCTCGTACGAGGATCCAGAGCAGGACATCTTGATCGGTCTACTGCGGTTGAGAAAGTGTTCCGAGGACGGCACTTTCCGACGAGAGCTGGTCGGCATGGACGGCGGATGTAGCTTGGTTCGAGAGCTGGTAGGTAGCGTGGGTGTCTGAAAGTCCATTTCTCTGACAAGTTTCCAGCATGTTTACGGCACTGCGGCGCCGGTCCACTCTCGTGATCCAGTCAAATTCCAGCATCAAGGAATTGGAACCCTACTCATGGAGGAAGCGGAGCGTATTGCTAGAGAGGAACACGGCAGTGGCCGTATTGCCGTTATATCAGGTGAGCTCTGCTTTTCCCCGGGCAAAGACAGTGACTGATCAAGTCATTCAGGCGTGGGAACAAGAGACTACTATCGTCGTCTCGGCTACCATCTTGACGGCCCATACATGGTCAAGGATTTGCTATACTGATTCTGTGTATATGATATGCATTGTACAAGCCTACGACAGTACTTCTGCAACATACACGTGATGCAAAGTCCCTGATGACAACGGCAACACGCAGCATTGCCGAAGCCAAAGGTAGCTGGTGATGATGGGGATTGCGAACGGACGCTTTACGCGGAACGCATGAAGGACAGAGACGGTGACCTGCTCGAGGAGGGTCCCCTCCACAGGAAGTGTGCCTGGCCAAGTTCCTCGAGTGGTGGCCTACAGCCGATGCACTCGTGACGTAGACACCTGATACCTTGTTACATGCGGTGACATACCGCAACATGGAGTTCCGTGGTTGTAATGCTAACACGTCACGCTCATCGGAGTTCAAGCCCTTCTGGACTGTATGGAATATACCAGTCTCTATTGTCGTAAACTGATCCAGCAACGAGGACGAATGGTGACTTGGCGGCGTCTCAAGGGCCGGTCAATGATTCAGTACGGTTTACGCGTCCCAAGCCTTTGACAACTTTGCATTATATCAAGAACTACTTTTACCTATAGATTACTTATTTTTGACGCACCAATCGATTTGCTTCGACTCCTATGCACTGACAGATGGCTCCGCAAGATATTTCCCCGCCACTACAGTCTTTCTCACCTCTACAAACGCCCATTGATGTCCTTCCAGCTCGCCCCCGACCACCTCGACTCCCAACCCACTGACCAACGTTCCCTCTGAGCTCCAACTCGCTTGCACGCCTTGTGGCGACATTGCCTCACCTGGCTCGGTAACGAATTTGGCGATAATCTTGCCTTCTTCGCTGGGCAATTGATCCATCTTCCATTGCATGCGGCGCGTTGAAGGTGACCAGACGCCTCCCGCGGGTTTCGCTTGCACGTTAGTCACAGCGGGTCCAGGGGACGCGAAAGCCGCGACAATGGAGACTTGCGAAAGTGGTATTGTCGGGCCGGACGTGCGGTAATGCAGAATCATCCTGGTCTCGCCATCTTTGCACAGGAAAGCCGGGTCGAGTATGAGCGGGGTTGAAGCGGCTTCTTTTCCCGGCTGAACGTGTACAACGTACTTGAACAAGAGCGTGCCCTTGTTACTGCTATTCCCCTTTGCCGTCGCCGCAGCCAGTACTTCCGAATTCAAGAAGTATTCTCCAGGTCGGTCAGGAACCTGTGCGAGGTATGCCGGGTTTGGAGCGATCTTGTCCAAGGTTTCGAATTGACTTAATCGGATGTGTATGGGCCCGCCACCACGTAGATCGTGTGTTGGTTGAAGGCTGAGATGAATTTCGCCTGTGATTTGGATTCGCTGCACTTGTTTGTCTTTGATGACCACGTTGACCGACTCGTGTAGACTTGCTCGAAGCCCAGGAGAGGAAGCGATCACCGCGGGACTCAGTGGCGGCGGGTTGAGGCTCGGCGAATCAAAGGGGTTGTTCGAGTTGACCGAAGCGAGTGAAGCTTGACGTTGGGCGGACGGTCTGCTGCTGTCTTCCTGAAGTGGCTCTTGGGGCTCAGCGACTCTCCCAAGGCTTGACGGCGTCAAAGTGCCAATTTCGCCGATGCCAGCACCGGCGAACATTGTGTTTCGCACATCACGACGGCCACGAGCGATGGTGGATCGACGGCTGGGTTGAGATGCTGGCATTTGCAGTGTTTGTTGCATCTTGGTCAATGCCGCTTGGCGTTCTTCTTCGGTCTCTTGGATGGGTTGAGGCGCAATGGCGAGGTTCAACTTTGGTTGTGCTTGAGTAGCTGACAGTGGAAGGCTATCTTGAGAGGCACTGGGAGAGGCGGTAATCACCCTAGCCGCACCGCCGGATGTGGGCACCAGTTCATCGGGATCTTCCCAAGGGTTTCGGTGACGATCGGATGGTGCGACAGAGAAGCCTTCGTCGTCGACAGGCGGGGCCTTTGGAAGAGATCAGCTTCGGATGCAGGCTCTGAGAGAGTGGTGGACCTACAGAAGCTGTGCCCTGTATTCTCGGAACAGCCTCGGTGATGGATTCAAATCCGCCTCCATCACGATCTCTACCGCTGCGAGTTGAAGTGGCATTGCTGCCACTACGTGTCCGACTGACGCCGCCGCCCCCACCACCCATGGTTTTGGTTCTGCCCAACATCGATTTGAGCCCTCCGCCAAAGGTTGAGCCGGAGTTGCTGTGAACATTGTTACTCGACGAGCCGTTTGTCCGTGGCGGAGGTCGAGGCGAAAAGTCGTTGTTGGTGTTGGTTGTGACAGAAGACGTCCGGCGAACTGAGCGCGCTGCGTTGTCAGCCATAACGGAGGCGTGTATTTACTCACGTGTAGTCATCGTAGATTCGGGTGCGCGGCTGCCACCCCCACCGATAGCGCCAAGCTTTCTGCCCACGGACATGACCTCGTCGTCTGTTTCCCAAGACAAAAGAGTGGCGACGATACCTTCAGCCCGTTGTCCATCCCTTGCCGCCATGTCACCACGCACAGTGCCCCATCGCACAATGACCTCTTTCAGACTACGTAATCGCTCCTCGTCAACCCGCTGGTAGGTTGTATACACCATTGGCGATAAAGACGATAGTGACGAGGTCAGTTGGTTGAGGTCGCCTTGTAACGCATCGGCTTTGGAAGATTTCGACTTGGTCGAAGCCTTTTCCAGCTTTGCAGAGGTCTTTTCATAATCTTTCAACGTCTTGTCAAGGGAAGCATCTTGTTCGCCAATGCGACGCCAAGCGACGATCTTGTTCGGGAGTTCTTTCAGCGGTTGCTCGAAGTCAGTCCGAAGAAGGGCGGAGAGCGTCGAGTGGGATGCCGAGGTCTTTCCTTGCCGTTAGTCTTTATACATGAGGAATACACCACAGCAGCTCACCTCTGCCAGCTCTGATACCAGACTGTCCCACAAACGTCCTTCTCCGCTTGATTTATCCCATTCATTGCCTGATTTCCCGCTCAAGGCCCCCTGTTCGGCGTGCTTAGCCAATTTCGCAAGACTGTCTGCATAAGTCGATTCGATGGCCGCCCGTTGCTTGTAGATCTCTGCGAGGGCGTTGAGGTGGGTGGTCGATGTGTGCAACCGGTGTTGCAATGCGCTGAGCAGCGGTCGTGGCGGGGTGGGCAGGAAGCAGTTGACCCATGCGTCATCTGGTAGTAAGTCTGACATGGCGAGCGTGGGGGTCTTGGAGTGTACTTGATAGGGAGATGGATGGGATGTTGTTGTGGGTCAAAGAGGACGATCCCCAGTGCTCATGTTGGAGAGAGAGGAGGGGGGTGGTATTATTTACTATTTATGGCAACTGGGTCGACTAGCGGGGTCAATTGGAAGAATGATTACGTCACCATTCCTGCAATCTAAGCCACCCTACACTGACACCGACACCACATCATCGCTCTTTATCTCACTCTCATCACTTCATTCAGTTATTACCACCCATATCGATTGTTCATAACACTAAACCACTATCATATCAATCTCATCATGAAGGTCTACTCGCTGTCACTGCTGTCTGTGACTCCCACCACGCCAGCTCAGGCAACGCTCTTGGGCACATCACAGGATCTGAGCAGCTTTTCCTTCTATCAACGGGGTAGCGTTGGAGAGTTTATGACTTTTTTCACAAAGGTGAGTTGGACGACAATGTATATTGTCAAAGCTTATGATCGCCAATAGACTGTCGCCGAAAGAACACCCGTCAACCAGCCTTCCTCGGTGGAGGAGAACAACTACAAAGCGCATGTTTTCCGTTCCTCTGGCAGGCAACCTGGCAGTCTTGGCTTGGCTGGTAGGTCTGGAGATGTATTTCAGGCGTACGGGATACTGATAGAGCGCAGCGGTCATGATCACCGACTTGGAATACCCTTACCGCCCGGCCTTCTCTCTCCTCACCAAGCTGCTTGATGAGCACACTACTCTGTTGGCCAACTTGCCAGCCGCTTCCGCCGCTCCTTCTTTCGGTTCAGCTTCGGCAAACGCATTCGGTGGCAACCCTTCGCAAGCTGCCGCTGGTGGTCTTCCCCCAGCTCAAAAGGGCAAACTCGAGGGGACCTTGGCAAACTACCTCACAAAGTACCAGGATCCAAAGCAGGCCGATACGATTATGAAGGTGCAAAAGGAGTTGGATGAGACCAAGATTGTCCTGGTAAGTCGTCGAAGAAGGGCAGGGTGGGCCCTACAACCCGCTGACAAATCCATGGCGTAGCACAAGACAATCGAATCGGTGCTTGAGCGTGGAGAGAAGTTGGACAACTTGGTCGAACGATCCAATGCCCTCTCTGCGCAGAGTAAAATGTTTTACAAGACGGCGAAGAAGGTATGTTACGGCTCTCTGTCCGTGCAACCTATGCTGATCATCTTGTCCGAAGCAAAACTCGTGCTGCGTGGTCATGTAGCAGTTGGGTTCCCTGGACTACCCCGATATCGCTTCCCATTTGAGTTTGTATCATGATATGTGTCTTAATCGAGCGTGATGTTATCAACGATGTTCTAACAAGTCGACAAGAAGGTTATGGTATGAACGGTCGAATGGCAGCGGCCGATGACGACGACGCCTTGGTGCTCAGTAAGAGAAGCACATCGGATGTTCTGAGCGAGGACACCGCGTATCGTCTGTTCTGACGTGTATCTGCTAAGAGTCTGGACATACTGACTATCCGTTCAATTATTGAAAGGTAGCAGCGATAACATATCCGACTGTCTCCCGCGCTTCAGTCTTGCTACCAAAGTAAGTCCTCAATGGTGGAGAGCCACATTTGACAGTCTGTGGATGTCCGGGCCTTCCTGGCGGACAGGTGATGAGACTTGTCGAGTGGTAAACAAAGGGACGTATTCTTTGAGTCAGTTTCTACAACATGTCCTTTTGCACATACGCTGGATTGGCAACTCATGCATGGAGATACAGTCCGAAGGGTACATGAAGGCTGGAATCAAGGAAGTGTCCGTTGCCCTCTGGTGTTGATCTAACAACGCAACAGTCTGAACGCTTTAGATGGTACTGCGACGGACGATAGCTGTGCACCTTATCTCTACTAGCGTCTCAGGCTCGCCTATTCCCATTCACAGCAGCAACAGAGAGCTTGGTCACGTGCTCAATTTATCCTTTGGACCGAGCGCGCGTTGACTAACCTCCACCTGTCTTGTTGTTGCCTTTTCATCAACTTTGTCAATTGGTGATCGACACCGTAGGATACATGAAATACAATGGGTGAGCCGCACCAAGCTGTTGATGCCACGACGATGCTGAGTTGCCTCTAGCAGAAATCGTAGTCATCAGCGACGGCGAGGATGATGGCATTGCGTTCGTTGGCATGAAACAGCCCAGGGCCGTGCCCTCTGGTCCCTCCCGGTAGGTCCATCAAATCCTGCATAGACACTGACTGTATAGAATACCCTTGTTGATCAGCTCGGACTCCGAGGATGAACCGCAAGATCTCATTCAGCTGCTGCAAGGTGATGCGAAGAGTAGCCGGCTGGACCGAAAGGGCAAACGTCGAGCGGTTGAGCGGGTAGACATCGCAACGGAGATCGGAGTGAGGCAAGGGGGATTCTCCGTTGAACGTGCTCAAGTGGAAGTCACAGTGAGGCATAGCCATTCTATCGTAGAAAGCATCGTAAATGTGACACGGAGTCAGGTGGGTCTTGCGAGTCAACGGCGCTGACCGCGATGCAAAGTTTGATGATAACGACAATACCTCGCATCTCACTGCCCCCAAGCCCAAGCGGAAGTCTTCTGGTGATCCGGGCGTTGCGGGAGAGAAGCGCAAGAAGTCGACCGCAACCACAGAACCTGCCTCGGCAGCCATGCCTCCACCGACCCAGTCGAAAGAGGAGAAAGACGCAATCAAAGCGAAAGAAAAGCTGGAGAAGCAGTTGCAGCGAGACGCAGCCAAGGTGAGTTCTAGCTTCTGACAATGCCATGCTGATCCAACCAGGCAGCGAAAGAAGCGGAAAAGTCGTATCAGCGCAAGCTCACCGAGGTCAACAAGGTAGGTCGTGAGGATTATGTCTTGATCAATCCGCTCATTCCTCGCCCGGTCATGTCCCTGTTTCCAACCATCAGCTCCGCGTGTCCAAAAACGACGCGATTCGCGAAATACACCTGTACCTCTCTCCCGATCTGGAACTGCCCTCCTCGCCAATAGCCGGAGCGCTGCCAGAGATCCGCACCCGTGTCGTGGACAACCTATCGCAAATACACGTGCTCGACAACGACGAATGTTCCATTCCCGGTGTGATCAAGTTCAAACGCCATGTCACGGCGCGGTGGGACTCGATCAAGAAGCAGTACATCCCCCTCGACACTACACGATGGCAATGGGAATCTACCCTTCTGCTCATTGTCACGGCGGAAGACATAGTCGACAAGATTGCAGAAGGCGGTCTCTCTACTTGGGCTGGCGATCTACGCTTGGCGTTGAACCTGTCTCCAACCGATCAGATAATGCTCATGATCAAAGGTTTGGCCAAATATCACAGCAAGACCAAATCCATGGTCAACAAAGAATTTACCGCTGCGGCACGAGCCGGCCTCACTGGCGCTTCCTCCAATACGACCCTCGCTTCCAGACCATCGCGAGAGGAAGTTGACACAGAACTAGTCAAGCTGCAAGTTGCCGAGAGGTGTTTCTTGGTGCACGGTGGGTCGCTTTGACTAACCGTAGCTGAAGCTTTAGTGGAGAAAACCGAGGACATCGAAGATTGGGTCTATAACATAGCTGCCGATGTCGCTCTTCGTCCTGTGAGCATCAACGTACTGTGATAGGCGCTGACCTCCAGTACAAACTCGTCAACAAGTCGCATTTGAATTTCTGCCCTACCGATGGGATTAGAAAAAGTGGCAACCCAACAGAGACGCTCGAACTCATGCTCCAAGAAGTCCAAGGCGTTACGCCCAGCGCTGCGATAGGTATTGCTGCGGAATACCCTACGTTCCGGGACTTGATGGAGGCATTTGAGCGAGCCGAGAAGCGGGGTCCTAGCACCGCAGACGTCATCCTCCAAGATTGCGAGGTGAGAAGTCGAGTTTGGTCATAGCTGACGATATCAGATCAAGACATTACGCGATGGCACGGCGAATGGGCGGAAGTTGAATAAGGTGGGTTTGAGCAATTGAAAAGCTTGGCTGACGAGAACAGGCACTAGCAAAACGGGTGTATAACGTTTTCCGGGGCGAGGACAGTCTGGCTCTGGCGTAATAGCTGTACCGGAAGAGTTGTGAGGTGGCGTGCAGGCTTTTCGAAGCGACAGGTGGCTCTGGCGGCGACACCTACTATATGACGGCGACGCAGATCGCCTCACTTCAGTAAATAGGAGGTCCATGACGACAGCCCAATATAATGAGAATAATGCATACAGGGCTGCGGCCCACATCCACCTTGCTGTAGCCGCACTCCCACCTCACGCCAACCTACACCTTGACCTTCTTCGCCTTTTTCTTCACCGGTGATTCCGCCTTTCGTCTCTTCTCCTTGACCAGCGGCGCGGCAGCCGAGGCTTGCTCTACCCCAGCGCTGGGTCCAGGAGTACTGAAGCCATACGCGTGATTCCTGAATTTCATGAGATGAGTCGGTTGAGCCCGTTTCGATGGCAATGCGGCTTCTGGGTGGATCGACGAGGGTGTTTCGGTTGTTTCAGGAGCGGAAGTAGAGAGGAAGGAAGGGAGCGGTTGTGTTTCTGATGACACCTCTGAAGTCGCTGTCACTTCTGGTGTGAGCAGAAGATGTCGAGTGATTGGCACGGGGGCTGCAACGTTTTGTCAGGGATGTACAGTCACAACGATGGAATTCACGCACCAACGTAAAGCTTTCCTGCTTGAGAGACCTTTGGCAACAACAACCTCATTCCACCTTCCATCTCCTCCCCGCCTTCTACTCGCAATTCCGAAGGAGCGTGCCCGTCCACGTCCATTGCCATCGCATCGACTAGCCCTGGTCCAGCGGTGGGCTGACGCCCCTCGGCATCTACCACCGCGTGTGTATGTTTCGACGATCCCGCGGAGGACAGTGTGTATGACTGCGATTTTGTCTTCAAGCTACCGCTGATGGCGCCGTGCTTGGGCACAGAAACGTTCATTGATGACAGGCGAGCAGCTTTGAGCTGAGGAAAGTGTAAGCGCCGGCTTGCCTTGACAAGACTTACATCTTTCGGTGCACGGATGGCCCATATCTCCACGCCGCTCTTCGACGCCAACGCATTCCATTCGAAAGGCGAGTTGACAAACGCCGTTGATATCTTTACTTCGGCCATACCATGTGGTGGGGTGTACTTTCTGCACGTCTGATCAGCTCATGCTTGGTCCGTTTGCAACTCACGGTAAGCTCTTCCCCGGCTTCACCACAGACGTCGCAGCCTCGTTCACCCTGCTCTTCTTCGGTGTGATGGCCTCGAGATCTTCGTCGCTATCGGCGCTGGACGAAGCGTCACTGCCTGATTCCTCCGCCTCGTCGTCTATCATTGCTCCCGAGACGGCCTGGGCCTTTGTCTTTGATGAGCTTGCGGTGGCTGCCATGGTGGTGTTGTGTCGTGTTGATGATAACAGTGTAGAGCATAAAAAACAAAGTAAAAAAACAAATTTGTATCGGTGAGAGAAGGAGAGTGCGGGGTAAAGCAACGTTGAAAACGCGGGGTAACTGAATGACATCCACTTTGGTCGTGTCTGTCTTTTGGGCGAGAATGATGCACCACTTCAGCCATTTTAGTATGACCACAGATGCAGTTGACATGTCCTCGTCCTCCTCATCGACCGCTTCACCACAAATGACCGACCCGACGTCCCCGCAGATCAAAGCGGCCGAGGAGCTCGAGCTGGAAGACGACCGCTCTGACGACGACATCTTCGAAGATGTGTCCGCCAGTACCACCGCCTCGCCCGTGAAACCGACAACACCATTGATCGAGTCCACACCAACAAAGTCATCGAGCAAAGTGAAAGCTGCCGCGGCTTTGTGGGAGGGCAACTCTTCGTCGACAGCTGTAGATCGCCCAAAGGTATCGCCTTCTTCATCCTTTCGATCCATCCCAGTGTCCACTAGTAGCAAACCCTCGCCATCACCCTCGTCCGATCATCCCCAGCTTCACTCGCCTTTCGCTGTGCGGGCTCCATCACCTTCGCCAAAGGTAGAGCGTTTCTCAGACGTGCCTCTCACTACGACTTCGCCTCAGCCAGACGCTCTCTCCCCTCCGCCTGTTCAACGTAGCTACTCGATCTCTCCTTCCCCTCCCCGCCCAGCAGACCTCTCAGATATCTTACCAGGGCCAGTGGCAACACCACCCGCCAAAGAGCAACCCAATAAGGCGTCCTCCTTCTTCACCTCAGCGCTAGGTTTCGGCTTCCCCGTGACAAACGGCACAATCTCTGAACCGATAGAAGAGCCGTCCCGCTCCGCCTCTACTAGCAGCAACGGGAATGGCGGATGGCGCTCGGGGTTGACTAACCTCCTTACCTCCCGCTCCGCTTCCTCGACTTCTCCTCTTCCGCCATCCCCAGATCCGCTCGCAACATCACTCTCCGAGCCGTCATCCTCTTCTCGACCCGCAGCACCCGCTCGCAACCCCAGTGAGCAAGGTTCGGCCCTACTCCTTCGTCGTATCTCATCTTCAACAGCATCGCGGGACAGACGGATAAGTCAGCAATTAGGAGGGGGCGAGAAAATCAGACAAGGGTTCGAACGAGTCCGAGGCGAAATGGAGACTGTCGCAAGGGAGATGCGTCGCGAACGAGAATCTCAAGCGGCAACTGCTGAAAACAACGACGACGATGACGATGCCGTTGATTGGGTCTTCTGGGGCGCAGTAGTGCAAGATTTCGAGGATGTTGCGAGAACAGATCCAAAACAGCTTTCCAAAGCGATCCAACAAGGGATACCGCCTGTCATTCGGTGAGTCTCACTGTCGAGATCGTCGCTCATGAATGTTCAGCGGCGCAATATGGCAACTCATGTCATCGTCGAAGTCGCCGCCGTTGGAAGAGACATACAAGGCGTTGCTCAAACTCCAATCCCCTCACGAGAAAGCCATTGCAAAGGATATCAACAGAACATTTCCCAACCATAAATTCTTCCAAGAAGGTGGAGGAGTCGGTCAAGAGAGCCTCTTCATGGTGGTCAAAGCTTACAGCTTGTGAGTGCAGGCCTGTAGCTTTAGCTGATCGCCAAGATACGACCAAGACGTAGGCTACACACAAGGCCTTGCATTCATCGTTGCGGCGTTACTCCTCAACGTAAGTGTTCACGAGAGCGTCACCCGCTGAGATCTCAGATGCCCGACGAAGAGGCATTCTGCGTGCTCGTCCGCCTCATGGACTCGTACAACCTTCGCTCTCACTACACCGCCGAGATGCAGGGCTTGCAATTACGACTGTTCCAATTCGACCGTCTCCTCGAGGAGATCTTACCTCTGATCCACACTCATTTCGTCCGGAAAGGGATCAAGAGCAGCATGTATGCGAGCCAGTGGTTCATGACCATGTTCAGCTATCGGTGGGTTCTGGCGTCGAATGCGTCTCTGACTCGTCTAGGTTCCCGCTATCCCTCGTCTACCGCGTCCTGGACATTGTGTTCGCAGAAGGAATCGAAGCGATCTTCCGCTTCTCCATTGCACTGCTCAAGAAGTCCGAGGACAAACTACTAGAATTGGAATTCGAGCAGATTCTAAATTTCCTTCAATCCGATCTTTTCGAGGTGTATCGCTCCGACGAGGCATCGCCTGATAGCCAAGAACACGATGAATCTGAATGGAAAGCCAACGACTTTGTCCGGGACGCGTACGAGATACGGATGTGAGTCGACTTGCACTGCCGCCGCTAACAATTGAAGAACTCCCTTTATGCTCGACTCGTATGCTTCCGAATGGGACGAGCAGTGTCGGAGTCAGAACAAGCACGCTTTGGAGGTGGACCAACTGCGTAACGCCAATCGTAATCTGAGTAACCAAGTGTGAGTTGTACTCTAGAGACTCTTGCGGTTATACGGACTGACATTCGCCGCAGGAAACAGCTCGAATCGTCTCTATCAACAATGTAAGTCGGCTACGTTGCATACAATCGCTGACACCTGCAGCAATCAAGAGCACGTCGAACTGGTCCGTCAGCTCGTCATGTGCAAAATCGAAAAGGAAGAAACAGAGAATGAGCTGGTCCGGTATAAGATGCTGTGAGTCAAGTTTACGCCTTAGGCGGATACTGACCTCTTCGCAGCTACGCCGAGATGGCACATGCTCAGCAAGACGCCATGTCCACCCATAGTCGACTATCTGCAGGATCGACACAAAACTAGCATCTATAATACATACATCTATGCATATTGCGTACAACGTGGTGTCTTGTTTGTAGTTCAGACTTGATGGCTCACTCGTCATAATCCTCGTCCACTTCTCTCTCCTGTCGCACTGCTGCCGGCGCCTCTTCCACACCGACCTCTTCCATATCCTCGTCCTCGCCATCCGCATCGTCGCCACCATCCGCTTTCGCCTCTTCATCCTCGGCTTCTTCCTCCATGCCTTCCTCCTCGTCATCCTCACTCTCATCGTCTTCTTCAGCATCGGTCAGGACGAGATCTGACTCTGGCACGATATCAAAGTTGACCTCTGCTAATCTCTGATGCGGCGGTGGTAATCGCACCACGTCGAAAGACTCCGGTAATACTGGTAATGGCTGAGAGTTGAGCTCGTGCGCCAACGTCGCGAGGTACTACTGGGGTCAGCACAACATTGCTGTCATGGGACAAGGACGCCGCTTACATCTCTCGGAGGCGCCTCGAAGAACTCGTAGCGCTTTCGCATCTGGATAGCCAACTCTACATCCTCCTTGTCGATCTTGTTCACCCCCGCCCCCGTCCGACCCGCATGGTCCGCCAGGGATTGCGCACTAGTCAAAACATCTGCTGTATATCCTATAAGACCAATCAGTAGCCGTCCCTCATAGTAGACACGTACGATGAGCGAAGTCCAATAGCTGATGTATGACTCGCTCGTCCGCGTCGTCTACGCCTTTTGAAGCGAGGATGAGGGAGATGAGTCGGCCATCTCGCGGGACTGCAATAATCATCAGCCTGGCTCGAAGGCATGGTGATCTAGAGACTCACATGGCCGTGTCTGGTTCGTCATCGCTGCCTGTGCTTGGCCGGATGCATAGGAGTCTTTGGTAGCAGAGATGACTGGTAGTAGCCAAGTTGTACCAGACATTGTGAAGAGGACTCGAGTAACCAACGGGATCAAAATTTCGGCCTCGTGCACCGCGTATTGCATCAACAACAATCATCCAACCTCTTCATCATATACCCATACACTCGAACACTTGAGCGACACCCACCTCACATGTTCATTTGATCCACAGAGGAGCAGGACACACCTGCCCACAGCATACTGCCCATTCGCGATGCCTCCTCGACAGACTTCCCTCCGCGCCCACTTCTCCTCTCAGCCAGCTGTAGCGGGCCCCTCGCGACGTGTCCTTCCTTCTCGTCAGCGGTCTCCTTCTGCGTCCGATAGTGAAGGATCAGAAGGTATGGGGGCTATCAGATTATCGCCGGTGAAGGGCTCTCGTACCCGTACCAGTACAAGATCCTCCAAGCCTAGCCAACTTGCGAACACCCTCGGCTCAGAGGACGAAGCGGAGAGCGTCATAGATGATACATTGTCCTCACGATCATCAAGGACTTTACGACAAACGGCCACCCGCAAAAGACCCACACGACTCAAATCGCCTTACGATCCTGATTCCGATCTTTTCTCGCATAAAGTCCCCACTGGCAACGACGAGACCGATTCGGAGGAGGAGAAGAAAATGAAGACCAAGCGCCAACTCCAGATCGACGAGAGAAAAGCGCTGGAAAGGGCTCGGAAGAAGCAAGAAGAGGAGGATGATATAGATGATCAGATAGTCGTCTTCCCCTCGCCACCCCGCTCGACCGCGACGCGGCCCCCGCGCCGACGCCAGGCCAATTCACCCAGTGTCGTCCTCCCTTTAACGATCCAACGGTCGACTGGCGGAAGGGGTAAAACCGATTCGCAACGCTCGCTTCAAACTCGTGCAGCAGATAGGCCCAAACGCAAACGCACAGTCGAAGTCGAGTTGCGCAAACTATGCCCCGAAGAGCGCGCAAAGTACGCAATGTGCAAACCCAGCTCGTCTAGATCTGGCGCCCTCGCTCAGAGTGCATCTTCGCTACCCATGCCGTCGAGAGGGTCCGTGCAGTCAGAGGATAAAGCTGCGCACAAAGACGTCTCTGCTCTCGCGAAAGACTTGCCACAGACCAGCTCGGTCCCGTCGCCCATACTCGAACTTCCCGGACTCGAAGTGGAGCATCCGCACCCCATATCTGCCATACCTGAAACTACGACCGAGTTTCCTCTACCTGCATCCGACATGCCACCAGTCGAAGCACCCTCGCCTACTCCCGTGCACTGCGAGATCTCGATTCATTCACCGCAATCCCGTCCCGACGTCCTTTCTTCCACGATCGAGGCTGCCGCTTCTGACGAACCCTCAAACGACACACAACCCCTTGCTACGCCTCATATATCGGTCTCCGACAGTGACCTCGATCATCTTATCGAAACTGCTCCGTCGACCGCCACAACGTCGGAACACGTACAGCGAAAGGCGATATCCCCCTCTTCGGTACCAGTCCGGACCCGCTCACCAATGCGAGAAGCCCCCGGTGCAATCAAAGGAAAACAAGACTTGAAGGGCAAGCAGAAGGCTGTCGTCCACATCAGCAGTAGCAGCGATGACGAACAGCCAAGCGCGCCGAAAAAGCGAGCTCGCCCCATGCCAGCGGGGAAGTCGCCGAAACCTGTCAAAGCTATCCGATCTGCGAAGCGCAAGCCTGCGATTCAGGACTCATCTGATGTCGAGACTGAGGATGAGGGTGACATTCTGGACGAACTCGCGATGGACGAACCTGAAAGGTTCAAAAGCGCCACCCGTTTGCGGCAGAAGAAAAAGGAGACGCCTGCTCAACGCATTCTGCGCAAAGCAAGAAACAAGCGTCTGGGCGTCGAGGAGCCATCCAGCGAGTCAAGCTCCGACGAAGAATCGTCAGACGATAGCGCCTCGGGCAGCTCATCCAGCGGTACTGACGATTTCATCGTGGAAGACGACGGCAGTCAGGTTGTCAAAAACATCCTACCACATGAGTTCTCAAACAATTCCGCGCAGACTCCGGAATTCAAATTCAAAGTTGTTTTCCACCTCATGGTTCTGCTTGTCATGAAAGGATCCGATATTTTCCCGCTTCGAGGCGAAGATGCTCAGTACTTCCGTCCACAGCTCATGGACATACGTCGTAAGATGCAAGATATCAAGAATTCGTCAGTCCGGAGTCAGATCTGGCGCGCCCCCTTTGTCCGGGAGCTGGAGAAATACCCCATCTTCAGTGTAAGTTCCTCGCTGATAATAACGCTGATGATTAGGTGGAAGAGCTAGAATGGCAAGAGCCAGGCTGCGACGCGTGCCATCTGAGCGGTCGTCGGAGTCGTTACCGCATCACACTTGAGGGCGCTCCTTACGACCGTGACACGCACAAAGAGCTGGACAGCTCTGACGAGTCCGAGTCTTCGGATAGCGACGCTAGTCGTCCTGACAAGATTGGAGAGACTCTCCTTATGGGTGAGCATCGGCACACCGATGAGAAGCTAACAATCAGGCCGCTTTTGCAGGGCCCGAGCCGAAGTCTTCCACAGCCTTTCACACTGGGAGGACACGCTGTACCACAGAGTCAAGGGATTCTACCACGATCTACTCCGCGCTAAATACAAACCAATCGCTAGCGACTCCGAGGCCTCATCTTCGGAATCAGACTCGGATAGCGATCCGGAAGAGGTCCGAGAGAGAAAGAAGACTCGAGAACAGCGCCGATTCGCGACTGCTGGACGCGTGGAGCGGCTGCGCAGGAAGGGCAACCTTCCAGACAACCACAAGGATGTTGATAAGGTGACCGAGTGGATGGATCGCATGGGCTATCAGAATAAGGTTGGTCATTGTTCATGGCTGGAGCTGAATCTTTGATAGGAATTCCGCTGGTTCGAAGATCTCGTGGATCGTTCTGCTCAACTTGAGCATGATAAGCGGAAGGACGACTAGATCAGATGCATTAGGGGTGCATGTATACATAGTGTATATATTATACCTTGTAGCGTGTATAAGCAGTACGGTCATCATTATTCGTAAATGTTTTCGTCGGACATTTCGTCCATCCACTCAGCAGAGCCATAGCCCTCCCAGGACTACCGCGAGTAAGGTAAGCTTCACGGCAACGGTGTTGACGCTGAGAACCGACAGCGCTGCACTTTGATTCTGAGTCGCCGAGGCAGTCGCGGTCGAAGTGCTTGTGGCGGCGGTGGACGTGGCTCCGCCAACTCCGATCACGTTGGTAGTAGTGGTCGGGTTAGCCGCTGCAGACGACGCAGAGGAGACGCTGTTTACGGCCGTTAGCGTACAATATGTGTAAGAGGTGACAGTGCGACTCACGCGTTGCTGGCTTCGCTGGGGTTCGACAGAGTATCGATCAATACGGTGTCGATGAGCTGAAAGTATCAGCGTAATCCTGTTCGACTGTACTCACATGGACGACACCATTGGACACGGGCAGATCGCTGCGTAGGATCTTGCCTCGATAGCCGGCAACGGAGACGTAGCCTGCAGAATCGGATTCGGCATACAAGAGCGGTTCCCCGGCGGCAGTGATGTAGTTGGTGCTGGTAGTCAGATCAGGGCTGTAGACTACAGAGCCGTTGATGATCTGTTACGCCATCTGTCAGCTGGTGTTTGAGTGCTTGCAAGGCAGTGAAACTACTCACGTGGTTTCTCAGAACGCTCGTCTGCTAAGTAGTGTTGAGAGTTGTGAAGTTGCTTTGGGACGAAGCGTTGGTGAAAGCTTCGTTGACTGGGATGAAGAATGTGCATGCATGGCACGATGCGACAGTATCGTTCAGCCCCAATGAGGAGATCAAGTCTACTGCGGACGTCGCACCGAGATTGGCGGCGAGAGCCAGACCACTTTGGGACAGGGTCTTGAGCAGAGGCGAGGGCTGAAGGTGGGTCAGTTCTCAACACCGCTCGAGGCACCTTGTCAGAGGAACTCACGACCGCCAGGATCTAGTTAAATGGGATGTTAGCTGACTTCTCACGTGTACGGTGTAGTCAGCGACGCACCTTGTCAACAGGCTGGATCCACAGGTTCTCCAATCTGAATTGCGCAGCGGTACTAGTGGCATTCCAGCTATCGCCCCGGATGAGGATAGTGGTGTTATCGGTTGCCGCACCGGTAGTAGCGTTTTCAGCGGTCTCGATGACCATGACCTGCGTCTGATCACCTGGGAGGTCGACTGTCAACGAGCGAAGTTCGGTGAATGCGATGGTGTGTTGGCGCGAAGGGGCGATGTCGGTCGACGAGTTCAAGGTGGCTTTGACGATCTGGCCGTGATTGGCATTCGTTCAGCGTTGTCTGGATCCGAACGAGGCAGAGATAGTCATCCACTTACGTGATACGAGAGAAGGGAGACGAGGTCCTCGTCGGCTTGAGGATCCGTCAACCCACTGTCCTCCCATGCCTACGCGTGTTCGTTAGTCGGATCAATAATACTGTAGATAGACTGCAGGACTCACCGCATCAACCGGCGCGTAGATGGTGTATGAATTATCAGAGTACAGCTCGTTGAGCAGGCTCTGTCCTTCCGTAGTCGAGTTCGCGATGTCCAACGCGTTCCAGAAGTAGTTGAGTCCTGACTGACTGAGCGCCACTTGGACGCTCTCGAAATAAGCCGTCGAATTGTCTGCTGGGAGGGCGAAAACGAGTCTCGTTATAGTCAGACTAGCGAAGAAGAGTGTTAACCACATCTTAATATGCGCGTCGAATATGGAGAAGCAGCTTGGATGATGGAGACAGATGGGTATTATTGTCCTCCTACGAAAAAGGCAGGCGGATCCTACTTATATGTGACTGAACATTTGCCAGACATCCTTTGATGCGTACACCAGAGCGCAGATGACATCAGTACGCGACGTCATGAGTGATTCTGATCAGTGCGTGTGCGCAGCGTGTCAGACGACAGGAGTGGACACGAGGTGAGACCACAAGACAATCACCTCCGAGGAAGATGTGATGCGAAGGAATGGTAACAATCGCATCAAGGAACAAAGAGGAGGTGGCGGTGAGATTGGGGTGATATCATCCTGCAACGTGCAACGTGTACCGTCAATCTCCGCAAGGTCCCATCATCCACCCCACCCCCTTATCTCCTATGACGCAGTGCACACATCGCTGCACCTGTCTGTCTCGCCTTCCTTTGTCCCCACCTATGATGGTCATGTAGTGAGAAGCAGAAGTGAATCAAAACACTCCTTGATGAGGTTTCATCGCAATACTCACGTGACCCAACTTTTCGACAGCTTCGAGTGAAAGTAATCGAGTACTGTTCTGCAACTTATCTTGAAACGCACTTTCACTGGTTGAACGACATCGCACAACTACTAAACGTATGCTGGCTACATCCAGTAAGGGGCGACTCGCTCGAGTAGCGCATAATGCGCTTGCTCCCTTGAGACTGCAACGTCGAGCAGCGCTCTCCACTTGCGCTTGTGGGTGTTGGAAATTTCGACCTGGTATCTCCACTTTGCCTTCAGAACCACCTACGCAGCGGTTCTCTTCTTCTTCGTCATCGGCACCTCTCGTTCAATATCGAAAGTACTCTTCGCGAGGATACGCTACTGCACAAGCTGTCAAAGCGGAGTGGTGTACCGAGACTGAGCAAAAGCAAGCTAAATTGCTCGAGTCGGCAAAGACTAGAGTAGAAGGGTATCGACAGGCTCTGAACCAGGTGCGCTGCGTCGACTACCACCCTTGACGCATGATAAGCTGATATATCTCCCACGATCTGCAGGAAGCTTCGATCACCGATGTCCAGGCCCAAATAGCCAAGGCCAAAATGCAACGAGAACTTGGCCCGCTAGCTACAGCGTGGGACCAATATCTTGGGCTGAAGCAGGTATGTCACGCGATGTACGATGTTACCTATAGCTAATAACCACTCAGTCAATAGTTGAGACGAAACCACACTTGAATGACCCAGACGTGACGCTGCGGGAGATGTTCGCCTCGGAGCATGCTGCACTGTGCACCGACCTCGATGCGCTCATCACTGATCAGCTGCCCTCTCTTCTACTTCCGACGTCGCTGACCGCCTCTCTGCCGACTGTCATGTCCATCAATGCTGGTGTTGGCGGCTCTGAGTCGGCTCTGTTCGCCGAGGAATTGGCGCGGATGTACATCCGATTCGCGGAGAAGAGGGGCTGGAAGATGGAGGAAATCAGCAGGGTGGAAGGGCCTGGAGGCAAAGGGGGTGGGGGTCTAAGGGAGCTCACGATCAAATTTGAGCCTTCTGCATGGGCGAATTCGGGTGATAATGAGGCCAATGAGATATTCGGAATTCTGCAGTGGGAGAAGGGAGTCCACAGGGTCCAGCGAGTGCCCATTACAGAGACAATGGGCAGGGTGCACACTAGCACCGTCGCTATAGTCGTGAGTCACCGTATTCTCACTTGATCCGCTCTATGGTGCTGACTTGCATAGGTCCTGCCCATATATCCCGATACCGAGGAAGCACCGCTCGTCGATCCCAAAGACGTCAAGACTGACGTCATGCGCGCCAGAGGTGCAGGTGGACAGCATGTCAACAGGACAGAATCGGCGGTCCGCCTGACCCATCTTCCTACCGGTATCACCGTATCCATGCAGGACTCGCGCAGTCAGCATCAGGTGAGTAGAAATCCAGTATCACAGGCTTGTCTTCTTCTGACGTGTCTGTAGAACCGCGCGTGGGCATGGGACATTCTGCGTGCACGATTGTCGGAGAAGAAGCACAATGAGGACGTAGAAGCGCGGCGAGCTAGTCGAAGGAACCAGGTCAAAGGCGCTGATCGAAGCGACAAAGTGCGGACGTATAATTTCCCTCAGGTACGTGACTCCTTCATCTCAACAGCGTCCAAATGGTTGTTGCGCTGACACATAAGCAACCTCGCAGGATCGCCTGACCGACCATCGTATTGGCTTCAGTCTGACTGGCCTGCAGAGCGTGTTAGATGGAGATGGCTTGGACCTGGTGATTACTATGATGAAGAAGGACTTAATGGAACGGCGACTAGAATCCCTCTTGCAAGGCGAGGAGGACATTGATTATTGATATCGCATGGCGACACCACTCAAAATACGCAATATGCATTGCATGGATCAATCTCGACGCTAACAGTTATTCACCACCTCCCCCAAAGAACTTGCGAATATCACCTTGCTTCTCGTCGTAGCCCTGATTACCTATTCCGCCCTTTTGTCGATGCACACCCTCGAGATGCGTCGTGATGTCCGTACAGAGCACACGAGTGGATAAGGGTGGTAAGTCCATATTGATGGGGATCTGAGGTGGCGGCTCAGTGGGCTGCGAAGAAGGAGAAACCGGTCCTTCCGGGTTGGTCTGAACGCGCGGTGTGGACGATCGAGATGTCTCGTCCTGTATCATGTGGTGTGAGCGAGAGTGAGCGTTGATCGTGGTAAAGTGGGATCATGAAGAGTCACGTACCGCATAGCCAACTTCTGCTCTGTTCCAGCCGGTCTAGCAGCGTGTCCGTGGTTAGCGCAAGACCCATGTTCGTTTTACAAAAGGAGAGAGCGGCTCACATTCGTCATACCTGTAATATCCGATTTGTCAGCTTGCGCCTCTGTCACATAAGAGAAGAGAAGGAAGGTGAGGCAAAGAGATGGTGAATCACCTTTGTACCCCCACTGAAGTGGTGCATCATCCTTCCTTCGAGCTAGTAATGCCCCGAGAAACTCAGCATTGAAGATACCGTGAGCCACCACTGCGATATGTTTTGAGCTGGGCGGTTGACCGACGCATTCCTTCAGTGCGGGTTCGATGTATCTTGCGATCCTGCGTGAGTGGCATGACAATTAGCTCAGCCATTGATCGAGGGTACACAAGCAGGATACAGGATAGCAGAAGAATAGAGGAAGAAGGAGCACACGCTCACACCTCGTTGGCCCTTTTGCGCACGTCATCCAGACTCTCGCCATCGGGGAACTTGAATGCTCGACCAGGCTGACGCACGTAGCCCCCCTTCTCGCCAAACGGCTTATGTTCAGCTATCGAGCGAGCGAGCAGCATGTCAGCGCATGACCAAGGCCCTGAACTTCGAAAGCTCTGAATAGAGTCCAGTCTCCTTGTGGGTAGCCAAACGCAAGGGATAACGAGCGATCGTGAATTCTCGTACGCACCTTGGCCAAAATTCTGTTCTCGCAGGAGCGGCGAAGTGGTCAATTCAGGTTTTGGATCGAGTTGGTTCTTCTGTATCTGCTGGGCCTACAGTCGTACGACGAGCACATGGCGTTAGCCAGATGTACTCCGACCCTCGTTAGGTAAGTACGATATGGATCGCCAACTCGACTCACGGTCCAGTGCGCGCGAAGTAGATCGGAGGCGACGATATAATCGAATTTGGTATTCCGCAACGACTCGCCAAGGGCTTTTGCTTGCTAGTTATCACAGCTCATAAGCTCAGCCCCCAAGTCTACCCGTGCAACTTGACATGACTGCAGATAGAAATTGGCCGGGCGACTCACGTTCATCCCTATTTCCCGCACAGCAGAACAGCGCCGATATTAGCTCATGTCCAGTCAATGTCTAGTAACGATCGAGCAACGAACCATGTACTGAAAGAGGAGCATCTGACCATCCTGCCCATAACGGCTTGAGATTATCTGTTCTCCCTCATCAGCTTGTAGGTCCATCGTAACCTCTCGGCCATCGATCGTGTATTCGAGCAAGAAGAAGTCGGATCTGATCGTACCTGTTGATTCTCCATGTCGGACCTATTCCCAATGAGTATCTCAGCTCTCGCTACCCTACCAAGCAAGCCCCCTTTGGTGTACGCACTATTGTTATGGTGATCATTCTGCTTGGCCTGTTTGTATCTCATAGATGTATAGAGGATAGATGCACAACTCGTATGAACATATATCTCGCATTCAACTCGCAACATTGAATGACGTTATCCTCTCTTACCTCGCCCGCTTAAATCGGCCTCTCGCTCGCATCTCGATTTAACAGTCCACGATCTATGATCTATCATCTATCATCTACCATCTATAAGCTGTACCACAAGTCCATGGATGCAAGTATTGCATAAAACTACAAACATTCTGCTTCTTTGTCTATTTGTGGGTATCACCAAGCGTCCCTTGCGCAGAGAGCACGATATGAGAGCAAAACTACCGATATTCCCAAATGCTCCTTGTCTGTTCCCCGACTCTTCTCCCAGCTCAGATAACCCTCCCTCAATCCTGATATGACAAGGCATCGCGATCATCCGCAGTCAACCGTGCCCACTCGAGACACAGTCTATAGACGTAGACTAGAGAAAGGACATATCAGCTATCGTGCTCAAGACCGATAATCATTACGTAGACTCACTCTCCATGTCGATCTTTCGGCCAATGGTAAACATCCAGTCTCTACCAGCCTTGGCAACCTTTCTCAGCTCGGCATCTCCATCGAGTCTTCTGGTAGTCAGACCCGCAGACTGGTATGCTCCCCTCGTAGAGTTGGCGGCGGAAAGCATGGCTTTCGACGGGCCGGAGAAGTAAGAGTGAACATTGTAGATCTCGCTGTACAACTGGGAGATGGGGATGTAGTGGAGCCTGCACACGTAATGTTAGAGTCATCCACAAATCAACGATAGGGTTTTCGCTCACCAAGGCTGAAGCCACTCGGAGCAGAATTCAGTGTACACGGTGGATTTCAGGACAGCGCTTTCGGATTTGAGCTAGATTGCTATCAGCATTCGAGATTCGGCTTCAAGCAAAACGAAACGTACCAGAGCAAAGAGACGAGCAGAGTAACCCATACCGTCGATATCGATCAGGTACTTGTGCCTCCAGTTCTCTCCGAGTGGCACTGCGTCGGCAAACCGATGGTCCTTTCGCATCCCGTCACATCCACCAGCGTATTGTGTGCAGCCGACAGCCTTCGTGAACGCGACATCCATCATGTCCGCGTTTAGCTGGCCGATGGCGACTTGAGCAGAGACGAAGTTGTTCGTGTTTGGAGGGTCGGCGAAGATGACAGTCTTGTTTACATCTGTGATGTCTGATGTCATCTTGATAAGTCTGGACATGGTTGTCAGCAACGCTATACGTGTGTGCTATAGACGCAATGTACTGACCGATGACGTTGGTATTGCGCAAGGAAACCGGGTGGACTGGAACCACCACCTGTCGTCGCTCCTCGCCAGAAGATATCATCGCTCTTCTCCTCCCACGGTGTCTCCATATCATCGACGTCCTTGATGACCATAGTGACGGGGTCCCAACCGTATGTGTATCGCTTGGTAGAGGAGAAGTAGTAATGACTGGGGATAAGGATGTCCGAGTATCCCACGCCTTTGGCGGGGGAGAACATGGGGTAGAGGGCGTGGATGGTCCGCCAGTCCGAGAAGAAATGACCTTGGTTGTAGTGCGCCCAAGGGTGCGAGCAGAAATCGAATTTCTCATCGGTGGTCGCGGGGAAATTAAAGTCTTCTGAGATCACCTCCGAGGTGATACCGGCGTCGGCCAAACGGGAGACTGGGGCCTGGCCCTCTTTCAGTTGAGCGCGGAGGGAGCCGAACAGCCTCCGGGCTTGAGACGAGGGGTCGCAAGTACGTCGATAGGCTTCCCAGACATTGCCGTCTCCTCGCCAGTCGGGAATGAACTCGCCGCCAAGAACGTGCTCGATGCCCTCTAGATCGAAGCTATATCAGCACTGTGCTTCATCTAGATCCTAGTGTATCTTGACCTAGTGTATCTTGAGGGACTCACCAGACGAATCAGCGGTCAAGTTCGAGTAGAGGTTCTCCTCCCACGGAACGAGAATACGTCCCTCGGCCTTTTCGTTGATAGGGAAGTCCATGTCGGGCAGCTTGTCCTGGAACTTCTCCAACATGACTCTGAAACCTTTTGCTCTTGCTCCCACTTCCGAGTCATCGAAGCCTTTGCTAACGTCTATAGTCCGCGTTTGGCCCTTTTCTATCCTCACCAAATCGACCGAAGGCAAGAAACCAACTTGGATACACCTCCGTCTCAGCTCTTCGCCCGAGAAGAGCCAGAAGGGCGTCAGGTCAGAGAACAATTGGTCGTACTCGTCCACCATGATGGATCCGTGGTCTTTGGCAAAGTTGAACCACTCGTCAAATCCTTTTGGCGGGTTCATCCCATATCGCTTCTTGTACTCTGCCACCGCCTCGGGCACCGTCTTGCTCTGCCTCCTCAGCTTGGCATCAAACTCCTCTCTCGCGTCAGCCATGAGACCAGGGATGGGGTGGTGGATGGGCGCCTTGGGAGCCTTTGCTTTGGCTCGTAGGAACTTGGACCGGATCACAGAGGAAGAAGCCGTCGTCCATCGTTGTGTGTGCGCGAGGAATTTGTTGGAGCCACCGAACGCGAAATGAAGCACGAAGATGAGCGCGATCGCACCGCCTGCCAAAGCGAGCAGCCGTGTGCGCGCCGAGACTCCATTAGGGCCGGCCATGTTGTCGTGTTTGTGCTTGTAGGTGCAAGTTGTCGATATGAGCGGTTTCAAGAACAGCCAAGCAGCGGGTCAAGAACGCGTGAGAGCTTAAAGTGCCCTTGAGCTTGTGACGCGGGATTTGGTGCCGGGGTAAAGTGAATGTGGCACTTGTATGGGCAAAGCTACAAAGCTACAACAATATGGTGTCTGTACAACAGTAACTACCAAGAACCACGCAAATACGATACACCGTGCGAAGCACTTCACTCCGCCTCGTCTTTGACGATCATGCTGTCACTACCTACCAACGCTAGCGCACCCCGATCCCTCGTCAAGAGCGCTTTGATCCGTTCGCGGTCATCCGGTCCAAGGGAAAATCTCGATGGCGTACGGGATGTGCTTCTGCGCGGCCGCATTTCCAACTGATGTCGCTTTGGCTTGAGGTCTCCCGGTATGGGTGAACAGTCTCGCTTTGTTTCAGACGTCTCTCCCATTTCTACCTTGGCGACCTGTTGTGGGAGACTAGACGATTGCGTATCAGATGGTTCGGTATAACGATTGCTGCTGGAGTGATACTGTATTCGTCGCTTCCTCTTCCTCCGATCGGACTCCTCGTCATCGGTATCGTAGTCGTCCATGATGGCGTTTTGTCTTTGATTCGCAACGCCGGTATTGATTCCGATCCTCTCCAGCTGGTCAAGGCGTATCAAGTCTTTTGAAGAGCTCCTTTCCACTTTGATACCGCTGCTGCCGTTCCCTGACCACGCCTCTTGCACGACCTTATCAGCCATGACGCTGATATCCTCTCTACCGGCATACAATTTCGCTTCCACTTCGCCCAAGAGCTCCATACCGTGACACGGCATGGCAGTGAGAGTCTGGATGTAATCCGATCCGAATCTGTCGTCCAGATACATGTCCCGCTCGCGGATCATTCCCTCGTATGCGCCGTCGGCAATGCATTCCTTGAGGAATTCGGGCAAGGCATAGTAGTCCAGACCTTCGCATGCTGGAGTAAGGGCATTAGGGGATACACCATGGGGTCGAAAGAGCTTGACCAGGGCTTGCAGCTCGGGTAGCGGACTGTGTCGAGCAAAAGGCACTCGCTGTATCGTCGTCAACAAAGGACATCAACCTACAGCATCAACTCACGATTGCTCTTGGCCAGGGACCTTCCCCCAAAGCGGCCTTACCTAGCTCATCGATGAACGTTTGATGCTGCATCGTCCAAGCAGCTTGCTTGATTTCCACCATATTAACCGTGACAATGAGCTTGTTCAGGTTGTAAACCGGTTTAGGATTGCCCTTCTCCCATTGCCGGCAGACATGGCAGCGAGCGGACCGTTCGCAGGCGTGAAATCGACTGGCCTCTGGGTTGGAAGTCGTACATGCGAGGAGGAATGGATCGGTTTCTACCGCAGCGTATATGCTTCGCTTGTAGCGGTCGACATATACCTGATGCACTTATGTCAATAGAGTGCCGTTGGAGACAGCGCGAACGACTCACAAGCTCGTTGAAATGTCTTGCGACCGCTTGTACGACGGCCTCCCATCTGAGATTCGTAAGCTGTTGTATGGTACCTGGATGGAAAGTAGATAGCTCACCCAAAACACCAGACATTGAGAAAGAACGTCGTGTCGGGTGGATACAGACTCATCTGCTCGACCAAGTCTCGCAATATTGGCTCCTAAGCAAATCGTTAAACGGGGAAAATGCATCTCCTCAAGCTTATGTTGCTCACCCTATCTGGCATATCGCCCGTTCCCATACTGAGAGATATCAGCACGATCGTATGTGATCACGTCAGAGTCGAGCTCACTTACACAGCACTAGTATCGAGGTATACTCGGTCCAGAACTCTTCGCCCAGCGCCGACCTTGCCTCTACTCCCTTCTGGGACTGTGAACTGTTGTACGGCCGGGTTCCTTTTGAGGTTGTGTATAAAATGCGCATCTGCTCGAATATCACCTGTGTGCAAGACCGCTTCGTTCGGCGAGGTGATTAGGAACCTATCGAGTTACAGTCATTGCTCAGTGGTGACAACAGCTGTGAGATCGCGAGTAGCAAGGGAAGCTTACATGGTAGAGCCAGGACAATGATTCGCGTCAAGGAGTGTGATTGTGACTTTCAGCGGAATGCCATCTTGATAGCCTAGATCGAATTCTTTCGGATGACCGTACGGCAGTGACTCCTGCCAGATCGAGTTGTTGTCAACTGAAACTCCGTATGACGGAAATGCTGAAAGACAGATGGCTACTCACGATCCGATCGACGATCCGCTCGTCCTTTGTCCCCGCATCCAGCACTCTGCTTCTCAGACCCTTGAATCGCAGCGTTTTCTGCTCTTTCAAGCCTTTCTGGAGGTGGGTACGGTGCACCTCAGGCTCGAGACGAAGCAACATCCGCTTCGTATCGGGACTGCAGATGATTTTGCCCGTGAAATCATCGGTGAGACCGTACAAGTGGTCCGAATGGACGTGGCTGAGCAAGAAGAGCTGTGCGTTGGGCGCCGGTCTCAGTGGATATGGATACGAGGACGAAGATGAGGCAGTAGAAGAGGGAAGGAGCGTGGAAGAGGACGGGAGAAAGCAGTCGACTCGGATCTGAGGGAATTCGAGTAAATGGCCATCTGGACAAACAGATGTGTCATCAGCTCATGCTGTCAAGCGTACAACTTTACAAGTGCACATTCCACGGGATGTTGAGCTTACTGTATATCCCTGCCATGGCTTGAGCTAGACCACGCGGGTCATAAGGGCCGTCGAGGTGTCTTGTAAAAGAAAGAAAGGTAGCGCCAGTGTAAAAGAGATCTGTGTGGATATTGAAAGTGGAGGTGTTGTTATGGTTGACTGGACCGTTGTCTACAAGTACAGGGTGGCAAAAGTATGCTTCTTATTGCTACTTCAGTGCTCACGATGCAACAGAGAGAGCCATGAGATGTAGCGAAGTCATCATCGTCTTTCATTACGTTTCTGTCTTGTACATCTATCTAGGGCATTATGCCAATTAACATATATCAAACAAACAACAAGCAAGGTACAGTAAACGAATTCGTCTAAGCGGTGGTACAAGCACGAGTGAAATGATGGGTGAGATGTTCTATGATGATGTTCTGCCTTTCGTGTTCCAAGTTGCGACAAGCTTGCAAGGGACTCGATGTGGTTTTGTGACCTCTTCTGGGCCCTTTCGTGGGCTCTGCCCGCTCCTAATACTCCATTTACACCCTAGCGGAGGCCTGTGCCGCAAGAGGGGAAGTCACCTTGCGCACGCCAGTCCTGAACCTGATGGGACCGTCCTCCACCACGCCGCCTACTTCCCGCTCGTCCTCAGATTCATCGTTGTCTCTGGAGAAAGAGGGGTCGAAGTCTTCCCTCTTGTAGCCCCATTTCCCGGGGAGCCAGAAGCTGCTGTCTTGACCGAGACGTCTCTCTCGCAGAGTGACACGTTCCATCTCCTTTTCCTTGGCGTCGCGACGCGCCTTGAGGGAGGGCGCGAAGAGGGGACCGGCAGCAGCACTGTGGGTGTGATGGCGCTGGCCGCGAGAGTGTGAAGCGTTGACGGCCAGAGGGTAAAGAGAGAGAACACCGGAGCGGTCCATCCATTCTTCGATGGGCGCGAGCTCGGTTGCCTCGGCTTGTAAAAGTTCGAGTGTGACGCGAGACCCGGTGCGGAAGATGGATCCATTGGAGATCATGGAGTGGCCCGCGCCATCTTCAGAGTAAGGAGTGATAAGGTCGGTATTGTCGGAGCAAGGCTCGCTCTCGGTGCATGAGCTGTCTCTTCGCGAGAATCCTGAGCGTCCTGGCTCAGACGGCTCAGCTTCGAGTTGAGGAACACACATATCGCACACTCTTTCAACGGCAACGTGACGTTTGCCGGAGGCGCCAGTGTGCATGACAGGCGCGCGTTGTGATGTATGAGAGCCGCAGAAGAGCAGGCCGCAGAGGCGGCAGTGATGTCGTCGGGTTCGTAAAAAGAAGTAGCTGGTCTGCGCAAAATTGGCAGTGCATAAGGGGTAGGTGCACAAAGCGGATTCTGCGTCGGGCTGCAAGAGATGACTCGTTAGGGCACACCTCGGGTAACACTTTGACCGCGTTACTCACTTGCCACTGAGACTTGCCCAGAGCTTCCCCGACCGCACTTGCAGGAGAGGTGACGAGCATTGTGGAGAAGGCGCGAGCGGATTGTTGACCGGAGGAAGCGGATGAGGTGGTCGAAGCCGTTGCGTGTTCATCGGAAGGGCGCAGAGTGGGTTCGATGTTTAGATACCTCATGCCCGCTGAGCTGGATGCCACTGGTTGGATAAAGGTTGAGTGGAAATCTGGTGTCGAGCGAGAAGCTGGTGTATCGAGGGATGAACTGATCTTGGCTGGATCTGTTTGTATGTATGTGTTATGGGTGGTGCGGGGGATGATGGTGATGACGAAGCGGCAAAGGATAGGAGTCGGGTTAATGAAGGTGGGGCAGAGCGGAAAGGGAGTGAATTAGCGTGTTGCACTGAATTGATAGTATAGGCACAGCGAGATCAAAGGAAGGTCTCGTGACGATCAAACTTACAAAGATCTTCGCTGCTGTTGCTTCCTCTGCAGAGACGAGCCCGCTCGTGTGCTTCCAGCCATTGTGAGTTGTCGCTGTGCGCTGCTTGAGCGAATGAAGGGATAGGAGGCAGTGACTCTGGGCGATGGCGGTGTAGGAGAGAAGAGTTGGACGACGAGTGGGACATTGTTGATCGTGTGAGTTGTTATTGGTGTAGGGAGACTGTCGAATGTTATGTGATGGGTATATCAATGGAAGAGCTGTGAGAGTGCGTTCGGGATACTGGAGTGAGTATAAGAGAGAAGAGTAGTGGTCGTCTGAGCAAGTTGTGGTGCGAGCTGGTGGTTCCACCCGGGATGTTACTGCGAAGATCTCTATGGCATGTCTTTGGTTGGCTGCTAACAACACCAACTGGTGCAACTGGCACCAATGCCAAAAGTCGGATTGCCGAGACAGGGAAAGTCAAGTGCACAAAACGGGTCTGATTTAGTGTGTCCTGGTGTACCCAATCCCGTAACGATCGCGCCCTGGACTGCGTTTTGGTACCGGCATCATCGGGCTCATGGCCAGCGCAGAGGTCCTTCCCCCTTTATAACCCCCCGTTGACCGGGTTTATCGGTTCAAGCTTGTTTGGGAGGTAAGGGAAGGGGTAGTAGCCGCGGTATACGACTTCCGTCTTAAACTAGCTACCAAGCTGCCCACGCAAGCCAATTCATGCTTCTTTACTCCATGCGACCTCGACGCCACGCCCTGGTTTCCTTCCCATTTCCCAGGCATCGCTTCGATCCACCCTAGATGACTTGCCCTGCTAGTTGTGTTGGCCCAAAGCACCGCATGGGAATAGATGTCGCTTGCTGTTAAATCCGTAGTTAGTCTGAAGCTCTGGGTGACGAATCATTGCCGAATGGGGAAAGTTTCATTAGGAACAAGGTCCCGCTTCAAGTAAAGGGGAGCCAGAGATCAGATGGGAATTCGGAAATCTCAACGCTAATTATCGGTTACTCTTCTTGGAGGAGAGTTCAAGACCATGATCTGAACCAAGGCCGTATGGAGTATGGAGTATGCAGTGGCGGCGTGGCTTTCTATTCGCACCACTCTGACATTGGAGCTCAGCTAACGCATCGTACATGATGCATTGCATGCGGAAGCCAGTCTCCGCTGACAAAGAAGCGGACCACCTACATAGGGGATCACCATACCTCCACCTTTTCTAAGCGAGAGTGATCGAACGACCTGTATAGGGTGAATTGAGCAGGGGCAGGGAGGCTGATGGGATACCCGTGCATTGTCTGATCTCCTGAATGCTTCGCTAGATGTTCTATTACAAGCTAAAAGGCTGGTAGTGCACGGTTGCATTTACCCCCAATTACCGAAGTATCGTCACTCTGGCACTGAAACCCCCTTGTTCCCGGATCCATCACTCAGTAGCACACGAGCTACCCATAGCCGCTTTCTCTAGACCGTTTGATACTGTGGATCCATCTGCATCCGGATCCTGAGCAGGTTAAAGGGGGCACGGTGATCATCATGTTTCACGGATGTACCACTCTCATCCGGCCTTCGCAGCGCGCAGCGCCACTGAGACCCGCTTCTTTCGGTCGGCCTATGCATACAAGGTGCGCGCCACTGCTACTACTCCATCATTTTATGCTACTGGAGACATCGGAGACTGCAAAGCCGGATTCTGACTAGATCTCGACAATGACGTTTCTTGAGTCTCTGACGCACGAGTACGACGCATAGGTCCAAAGCGTAACTCTATACTCATTCCAGTAGCAGTACCGCCCGTTTAATCCCCTTTCATCATCCCAATGGATCTCAGCAAACCATGTCCACCGCTCTCAGAGTAGCTTGGCAAAACGTAATGACCAACTAGGCTGTATGAACAACGGCATCCATTACTCATGTCGTTGCCGGGATCTATAGGTCCGACCTGACCAGCACGCGGCCGTGTACGTACACGAAATGAGTCACGGTGTCGCCTCTATTGCCGCTGTGAGTGGAGGACACGTCAGACCTCGCTTGTGATTCTTTCCTTCTTTCATTAAGAGCCACGCGGCCCACCCTAATTGTCTCCGGACCTCGTCGCTAGCACGCCTGGTGTTGAAGTGATTTTGGCCCGCCTAATGATCACGTGAGCTGTCTAGCTCCGAAAAGGTCGGCTGACGGCAAGGTGGAGGCGAGCCAAGTGGTCGCATGTAAAAATAATCTCGACCACATGGTGCATGCCTCTATGAGCCAGTCCTTATCATGAAATACTCCATGCATGCATGCTTGCAATACAATCTCCGATCGCACGATAACGGCGGGGCCTAGTCTTGTCTCCTATCGCAGAACCAATTACTCGCCTTCTTTTCACTTTTCTGCACAACGAAAATCGTGCAGTTTACAAGTACGGACCAAACAAATAGCGCACGATGAGCCGGTTCTACGAGGAGAAAGACGAATACCTACCAGCGCAGGGAGACGTAGAGGCCGCGAACGGCGTTGGCAGTGCAAGCAATGCGACGCCCTTGACATATGCGGATGAGATCGAAGCTCCACCTGAAGATGCGATCCGCCACAAGTCGCCCGTCTTCCGTTGGCTCTCCGTAAGTCGTCGACCCCCGTCGATTCTTGCTGGTGTACAGCAACAGGTATCCTGACATGAGCGCTTGGACAGAAAATCTTTGCGATGGGAGTCGAGGTGCGAGGTATCGAGCGTGTGCCAGAGGACGAAAGGTCCAACAAGCACCTCATCAACGTGATGATCTTGTAAGTGCCCGCGGTCCTGTCGCTCGATTCCAGCTAACGAAATTGTGTGACAAACAGATGGTTCAGCGTGAACACCGTCTTGACTACCGTGCCCATCGGTAAGTTCACGCGCGATCCTCCAGTCCTTGCTTGGTATTTCGGTAATTGACCTGTACATCCAACAGGCATGCTGGCGCAAGTATACTACACTTTGGAGTTCAAATACGCTTTCGCTGCCATCGTCGTCTTCTCGGCTATCGGCGCTGCAACAGTCGGATTCATCGCTACCCTCGGTCCCCGAACGGGTCTCCGTACCATGGTCAGTCACCTGGCACACTGGAGATACCTTCTTCATATCTGACACGATTGTATTCGTGATTGAACAGATCATCTCGCGCTACTCTGTCGGCTACGTCGGCGGAGCCGTCTTCTCCATCCTCAATATCCTCACTCAGCTCGGATTCTCTACGACAGCAGTCATCCTCGGCGGTCAGACACTGTACAACCTCTCTGGCAAACTGCCCTTGGTCGTCGGCGTCATCCTTGTCGGAGTATGCTCACTCATAGTTTGCTTCTTCGGTTATTCCGCTCTGCACCAGTAAGCCACCCCTTCATCTCCACCTCAAACTGGGAATTCCCGCTGACGCCGACCCTGTGCTTTCACTTCAGCTACGAGAAGTACGCCTGGCTCGTCATTGTGGTCATATACTGCATGATGTATGGCCTAGGAGGTAAAGCTGGGTACCAACCCAGTCTTCAAGCAGCGTCGGAGGACACCGGAACGCCCTTCGCGGGCGATTTCCTCTCTTTCGGCGGTATCATCTTCTCTTCCGCGGCCGGGTGAGTGTCACTGCCTTGTTAGGGAACTTGTTGCTGACAGGAAAAAACAGTTGGGCTCCTGTCGCAGCTGGTCAGTTGTACAGCGTAGCTACTTAGACACCAGGCTGATCTGGCAGTACAGACTTCAACGTCCGCTTGCCCGCTGATACAAGTCCAACGAAGCTCTTCTGGCTCACTTGGGTCGGTCTCATGGTACCTGTACGTGACTCTCCTGCAGACATATAATAAGGCGTGCTGACAAGGAGACAGCTCGTTTTCGTAGAAACGCTTGGAGCGGCTCTCATGACAGTCCCGGTATATGCTGCTGCGTATGAAGAAGGTGATGCGGGTGGCCTCATCGCGCAAGGTGGGTCCGATGATGCTCTTGTGTGTGTCATGTACGCTGACTCTAATCTAGTCTTCGAGCCGTGGGGAGGGGGCGGCAAGTTCCTCTTGGTCATCCTTGCCTTCTCCGTCATCGCCAACAACAGTGAGTACTCTTGGGCCGCGAGTCACGATTGTCATGGGCTTCAACTTACGATTCTGAATAGTCCCCAACACGTACTCTGCTGCTCTGTCGATTCAAGCACTACACCCAGTCATGCAGAAGATACCTCGTGCTATCTGGTGAGTGCGCTGGCAACTCAATAATTACTTTGCTGACAACTGCTCATCTAGGACCATCGTCGTGTTCTTGGCTTACACGTTAGTGGAGATTTCATCATCGAGTGAGACAGTAGCTGATACCAAGTAGGCTTGCGGGTGTGTTTGGACGAGAGCACTTTTCCGCCATCCTGTCCAACTTCTTGGCCGTGCTCGGATACTGGATCGCCTTCTTCATTGGTGAGGCGCAAGTCGTACATATTGAAAAATCGAGCTAACGAAACAACCGTTAGTCATTCTCGCTACGGAGCACTTTATCTTCCGCCGCTACGTGCTTGACGGATACGACCTGACGGTATATGATTCTCGTATGTTCTGTATCTCGTTGTGCGACACAGGATTGACGAGAACCTACAGTCAAGCAACTCCCCGTCGGGATTGCGGGCATCATTGCTGGATGCGCGGGTGCGGGTGGAGCCGTAGTGGGCATGGCGGGTGAGTCTTTTCCGTCCTTCGTATACGTATACTCTCCGTACACGTGAAGTGGCGCTGATTTCGACTTCATTCTGCAGAGACGTGGTATATCGGTCCGCTCGCAGCCAAGTTTGGCGAGTACGGCGGAGACTTGGGTTTCGAGATGGCGTGAGTATCCGTTTTGTTCTGGCGCAGTACGGAAAGTCAGGCTTATTTGTACTCGACCATAGCGCCGTGTTCTCCTTCGTAGTCTATCTCCCGCTGCGATACATCGAGATCAAAGTATTTGGACGATGATAAAGTCTCCTCATCTTCATCTACATCTCCAATCTCATTCGTGAACGCGGAGGCGGACAACATCTGCCTCAAAAAGGAATACGCGTGGCGCAACCGCAGGGCAGGAACGATTATAATTGCATGCACATCACTCCCTTGTCTCGCAAATTCCACTGGTACTCACCCTCCGCTAATGGCCAAAGATGTGTCCTAGTACTCTACTGATCAGTCATAGTATTAAAGCAGCAAGAAGGATCCCGCAAACAATGCGACACCAACGACGGCGGCGATAGCACTTCCCTGGACAGTCAAACCAGCGCTTGACGAGGACGAGCCACTGCTAGACGATGACGATGCAGCGGTCGAAGTGCTCGCGGCCGACGTAGTAGCTGCGGCAGCGGACGAGACGGCTGATTGTCCCGAACCGTGCTCGCTCCCTGAGCCAGCCGCGGTGCTGGTAGCACTGACGAACGAGGCGCTGACTTCCGACGTCGCCGAGGCGGTCGGCGTAGATGTGAAATTGAGGTCTTGGCCATCACCTCCTGCGGCGTCGCCCGTGTAGTTGGTCCCGTGGAGGACGAGCGAGTTGTCCTCTGTGCCCAGATCGAGGATTGTGGAGGTGTTGGAGCACGTATAGCTTGGCTCGGTGTACGCGCTGTCGTCGACAAGAGTCAGATCGGCGCAGTTGTAATAGTACGTCGACTCGTTAGTCCCGTAGAACTAAAACAGGACATCTCATTAACACAATTCGCGTCTTTGGCACAATCTTCGAGCAGGAGAGCAGGAGAGCAGGAGAGCAGGAGAGCAGGAAGCAGGAGAGGAACGACGAAGGACGAATGACGAACGACCCACCTGCCAAATAACCAACAGCGTGACGTTGGTCCCAGCGCCAAAAGAGGACATGTCGGGCGCGTCGACGCAGTAGTCTCCCACGGAAATATCGAGGATCGAATCGGTCCACGTGCTGAAATCGTGGAAGAGCGTGGGATCCGTCATGTTCACGTAGAGCAGATTGACATTTGCAGCGAGGATGTCAGAGTTGATCGAGACTTGGCCTCCGGCTGAGCACAGCGGCGACGCAATCGAGTCTTGGCATCAGCGACTCCAAATCACTTCTCGAAATTTAGACTTGGAGTAATGAGAGTGCTGATGCGCCACTCACACAGGGGATAGCTCGTGCGCGTGGCGGAAGGGTCGATACCCCCGCACGGGTACACGCTGGCTGTGCTCGCGTCAAAGCCTCGAGAAGGAGGGTAGACCCAATCGACTGGACTGGAAGTATAGTCCTGCGCCGCATGAACGAACATATCACGTCAGCTCTTCATACAGCGTTGCGTCTAGCATCAAGCAATGGAGTGCGTAGTGAGTACGAAGGCACGAACCGTGATGTTGTCTGCGGCCGCCACGGCTGATGCCGTGAGAGCGAGAGTGAAGAGGAGCCCGAGCATCTCGTTTGGTTATCTGCGTGAGTGTGCGGCAGAAGGGTCAAGGTATATCACAAGGTAAGATTGGAAGAAGAGATACACGCTCCGAGCTGCACGCATGCTCGAGCTTATATCGTCACGAGCAGGCCGGACAATCTCGACTGCCACGCTCGTCGGCCGAATGCTTTGTATCGCTCATTCATCTGACTGCGCGCAGAAATTGCAGAAACGCCAAGCGTGCCTGAGCCAGAATCATTTTTATCAGATAAGGCAGCCAGCCTCACCCGTCGCCCTCGAGCATTGCTTCCCCGTTCAGATCTGCTCGCTCGCTTGTACGCTTGACGCCGTTCGTCTTCTCGCGAAGTGCAGGTCGCCTGCGTATGCACAACTGTCCCACATGCTTCCTTCATATATGCTTCCGAGCACTGTCAACTCATGGTCAACCTCAGGCTGGTCAGCATCAGCTTTGATCCCGCCACCACGAGTGTGACGAGCGTGTAGCGCCAGTGGCGGCTCGGATCATCTCGCCATGTGTGCATTGCGTGTGCCTGTGCCCCGGAGAAGCGGTAAGGCCGGTAGAAACACCATGCGCAGGGGTTTGTCCCAGAAATGGACGAATGAGCGGGTGGTACCTGGCGGAGACGAGAAGCGTGTGAGTAGTATTCTCGACTGAGGCCGCATGGCCGGAGCTGAGGCACATCGGTTATGGTCTAGCTTTCGGACGAGTGGGGGACAAAACTGCAGTGAGTTGTCCTCTCACGCCGCTCTCTTCTCCCACGCCGTCATCTCCGGCCGACGCGCGGATCTCTGACCGCCATACTCGCCAAGCCATTCATTAGCAGTATCTAGCTGCCCACAACAACTGCTCTGTGCTGACTGGACTGGTGTACCGTTAAGATCCCGATAGTTCGGTACCGGTAAACTCGGTGCGTCGCTTATGCGCAGCATCGACGAGCAGAACCGACCAGTGGCTGAACGGCCTGTGGAGGCTGGGACATACTATCGGCCGATGCGGATGCGGATGCGGAGGTAACACGTCCTCAGCAAGTCACATGTCCCGCTTCTCGTCGGTATGCCAAGGCAACATGCACCTCGTCCACTCTCACATTTCTGCCGAAGAGCGAATGTCTGGGACATTACTGTTCCCAATGTCGACAATCTGATGTAGTAATACCAGACATAATTGTTTGTTGACCAAGTCGTTCAGCCCTTTACATCGTGCCAGCACCATCACTCTACAATGCTCGTTCCGAGGTCATTCCTCCACAATCGGGAGGTGACAGACATCACTGTGAGTAAGTTCCCGCAATACCAGCCCGACGCTGGATCGTGGCCGAGCCGCCGCTGACGCGATAAGGTGCTCGAAGGGCTATACGCAAAGTCCAGTCGACTTTGTCTATCCACCTGCTCGATCGGGGTTCAACGCTAGTACGGCCGCCTACGATCCGTGTGGGAATGCAGCTGTCAGTTCGAGCCGGACGAGCTTTCCACTGTGTGAGCAGCCGTGCGACCCTTCACGATGTTCAATCGCTGCAGGAGGAGTATCGCTGACACTTTGTTGTTGCGCCTCTGGTGATCAGCCGGCGGAGACATCTCTATCCAGTCGTTAGGCGTGGCAGCCAACCTCGACATCATGTATGTCAACCAAGCCGACCCCACTGCCTATCATCAATTCTCCACGTATACCGATACAGTCCTCGATATCTCGCCTGGGTACTATTGTACTTCCGCTCCCGACTTTTCGACCCTGGGTTATTCAGCGGGAACAAGCGTGACCTTGATGCTGTTCTATCAGGTGAGCAAAACTGGCAGGGCAATGTACCAGCTGAGCATACGCATGAGATTAGTACGGATAGCTTACTGACGATCAATCACGGATGTAGCTGTACGGAACGGAAGAAACGTATTACTATCATTGTGCGGACATCACCCTGGTTGACGATAGCGACTACACCGCTGCCTCCTACACTTGCTCGAACACCTCTTCAGTGCTGAACATGGGGACAGAGGGGGACACAACCGACGGACAGACAGTGAGCGTTTACGCAGCCACGGCCTCAGCAGCGGGATCGACGGTGACAGTCACTTCGACCGCGTCTTCCGCTGGAGGTCTGTCCGCAGCGGCAGGAGGAGGCATTGGGGCCGGTGTTACTTTGGCGGTGTTGGCGGCCGCTTTTGTGGCTGCTGTTACATTAGGCTTTGTGAGGTTCAGTCGTCGCCATCGGTATCTTGGTGGCGGAGGGAGGGACAGTTCTTCCATCAACTCGACCTTTCCTCTGAGATCTGTAGATTGAGTACAAGTGCCCGCGTGTTCTTCTGGATTGAAGTATAGTGTGATAAAATATAAAACGTCTTTGATTTCGTTTCGAGATGGCTATTGTTGGCGCTGGACATCGTGTGAGCCTGAATTAAATCGAATCAGATTGGCAGTGATCCTAGCAGTGACAAGTGCATATAGCCAGGTGCATCTTATACTTCTATCCTGTTGTGAGGGTCGCGGCGATGCACTGAATGCAATGCTCTTCGTCGATGTTTGCTGTGTGTAGTGTGTGTAGTGGATCAATGAGCATTTGCCAAATGCCACAACGATGAAAAGACGCGTCGCGCTTGAACAACATTACGAGCAGCTGAAAATGTCTTCTTCGGAAACGACCACAATCAACCTGCTTAAACACCATATAGACCACGTACAAGCATAAGTTAGAAAACAGCCAACGATGCAGTCCTCCGATCCGGGCCACCTGTTCCAGACGACTCAACAGTTACGCCAGGAGGCAGATCGGGAACGCAAGCTGATAGCAGCTGAGAAGGTTGGGGATCCCATCAGACTTTCAAGTAAGATCCTGGATCTTGTCGTCAGAGATCAGGAGGCGTGGACTGCCGAGTCGGGGTGGCAGGCTAGACGCTTGGATCTGCGGGTGAGCATTTCTCTGGTCTTCACGACTGATCACCTCGTTACATCGTTACTACCTTGGAATGTAGCTGTTTTGCTAATTGGTCCCTCTCCTGATGTGCAGGACGGCAAGACGCTCAAGCTTTACAAAGGCCATAAGGGCCCCGTGACCAGCGTCGCGCTATGGGATGTAGTCTCTGAGGATGGTTCAACGTGGCTGGCATTGTTCACTGGATCATGGGATAAGACTGTGCGAGTATGGGATGCAGATGTGAGTTGATAGTACACGACTTGGACATCTAGCTGATCAGACAATACTGCATAGTCTGGGGAACTGGTCGCAACGCTCGAAGGTCATACAGACTTTGTCAAATCCCTCACTATCTTACCCTCCACTCCACCCTTGCTTCTGACCACATCGTCAGATCGCACTTGTCGACTCTGGGATTTGTCCTCTCTCGCGTCTCGCACTGCACCTAGATCAATACAGACTGTCAAGGACCACACCAGACCTGTGGAATGTGCTGCGTGGAAGTACGAGACAGACTCTTCCGGGAGATCGACCGGTAGTCTACTAGTCTGGACTGGTGACTCGTTAAGCGTCATCAAGCACTGGCAACTGAAAGATAGTAGATTGGTCTTCGTTGAGGATGTGAAGGGGCACGAAACGAGCGTTGCCCAGCTTGCCGTGGCTGATGATGGCTTATGGAGCGGTACGTCGACCTCCTTCGCGGCTGCATGACTCTTGCGTAACGGAGATACTGATGCGTTCGCAGTATCGATGGACAAGACGGCGATGTTCCATCCGTTCGAACAACCAGGCCCATCGCGCACACGCACGTCTATCCCACATCCATCATACGCCAAATCGGTCTTGCCCTTACATGAGGATTTCCCCCTTCCGCGCTCGTACATTCTCACTGGATCGGACGACGAGGATATCCGGATATGGGATATCGAGGAGACCGCAGCGCGGCTTGCTGGGACAATCAGAGGACATTGTGGGGAAGTATCTGTGATCAGACCTTGGTTGAGGGATAACGGGGTTGGGGGCAAGAAGGAATGGGTCGTTGTGTCCGGTAGTCTGGACGGGACCATACGGCGGTGGACGGTGCAAGGTGAGTTTTCCTCGCGAAGGACAGACTTGGCGCTTTGTTGACATCCTGGTTCCTCGCGCAACGTGCTACGTGTTACAGACATACTCAACCCTCCCGAGCTGGATTACGAGCCGGCGCCCGAGAAGAATGAAAGTGGGATGACAGAAGAGGAAGAGCGGGAATTGGCGGAGCTGATGTCCGATGAGGATTAGAGTACAACTAACGAAGACACGGTGATGCATTGAGAATGCATGTAGCTTGTCTCCTTGCGCCCTTGCTGTTCTATCTGGCCTGACTCATCGCTCAATTTGTCGTCGCCATCATCATATCCATTGCTGCTATCCATTTACTGTTACCTCCACTCTTTCGGTCCGAATTGCATAAACAACCGAATCATGAAATCACATTCACGTTGACAACATTTCGCATCTGACCCATCTCTACTAAGACCTCACGCGTCATTCTTGCTCGTTCTGAATATTCTTGAGGCTTGATCACTCCTCGGCTCCCCGGCTCCGGCTCTCATGATATCGATCCCGCCACCTCCACGAACAGACAACAGCGTCAGAGCGGTTGTCCGCCGGACATTCGAGCAGACGTGGGCCGACTACTATGCCTGGAAACCGCCGGCTACCCTTCCGCTAGATGATGACAGACTATACAACGCAGCTCGAGCGCTTGACAAAGCCTCTGTCAGAGGATCCCAAGAGCTGGCGAATAGGCTACAGAAGATACAATCAAGTCGATTGGCAGCGTCAAGCACGCCTAGTGGAAATGCTGCAGGCAATATTCCACCGCCTGTCTCGTCAACCGCTCCGCGCTATCACGATCAACAAGGAGTGAAACTCGGAGAGAGTTCTTCCACCGCCGCTCATCGTGCGCGAGGGTACACATGGAGGAAAGGCTCCGGCAAACAGGAATCTGCTGCGCCCAAAGAGGGCACTTTCCGTCTTACCCTCTCAGAGTCAGATCCAAGCTCGAAGCGCGTCCCACCCTATGCTTTTTGCGTGTCGCGGATCAAGAGCGGCTGGAGTCCGGATGAGAAGCTGGTGCCGTTCATGCCGACTTTCCCGGATGATGTGACTGACAACTTCGACGAGGACAAGTACAAGGAGCTGTTCGATCAGAGGGCCGCATTCAACCAGCCGGGCAGAGAACCAGACGGTGCGTTCTACTTGATAACCATATGGTTGCCGCGAGCTGATCGCAATAACGCCTGCCCATTCTCATTCAATAGTCGACATAATACAAGTGGAAACCCTTCATCGACTACAAGCTCTGCACCTCTCCGAAGCCGCAATCGATGCCACTCGGATATTGCCCTCTGAATGTCGCTTGATTGCTAATCTCGACCTCATACGAGATCTTCCTCCTTTCCCTCGTCCTACGCCACAAACCCCTATATCAGTGATGAACGGCTCCAACAGCCCGGAGGCCAGCAACGGCAACAAGCGGAAGTGGCTCGAACCTTTAATGGTCAATGACGATCTGGAAGCGGAAGACGACGAGGTGAACTCTGCCGAGATACACTGTTTCCGTCCGGGATGCTTGCATGTAGCCTGTCGAAAACACAGTGAGTAGATGACACGTCGTCGTATCGAGTACGCCGTCAGTTGACGGAAGTGATGCTGATCTCCTCGCGTTGTGCGTCAACTACAACAGCGGGATTAGTGGACGGCACCCTTGTCTCCATCTCCCATTCCTATCACACGGGACCCGATATGGAAAGCAAGCCAAAGATCCGTCGCACAGCAATATTCCCACCTGGCAAACCTCCTTGTTCCAGATCTTGCTTTGCCAATATGTCAGAAGAAAGCCTCCGAGCTCCTAGCGTCGCTTGGAGTGAGGTAGATCTTGCACAAGTCCACGAGTTCGTGGTCAATTGGAAAGAGATGGGGCTGAGCTCTTGCTGCGATCTGCCAAAGTATTTCACTGGTGAATCGTGTGCTGGGGTGAGTGTACCGTACTGCTGCTTGTTTCCTATGTGCTACTTCGTGGTTGATGATTGCTGATCTAGTCGAATGACCGTAGATTGCCCGGCAAATACTCTTGGTAGCAGATTTGGTGCAGACAGATGTCACAAGAGCGGATGATGATTCGCACCGCGCCGCACAGTCCGCACCACCTTCGGGAGGACCATCAAAACCTGCCAAGATACGGTTGCACGTCTCGGAGATATGTGAGTCCCGAGGTCCTCCGCATACTACACCTATCTTGGACTATTAACGGCTACTGACATACTGATCGTGAAATACTCGTTCTAACAGCGACCGACTTCAGAGCGCTCTGCAACTTCGAAGAGTGCAATCACGATGGACCGTGTGTTCGGGGAGCATGCATCTGCGCTGACGCTAATTGGACGTGCGGGAGGAATTGTGGCGTAGGTTTTGGATCACAATCTGAATTTGGAGCACCTCAGCAAGCTGACGTGCTTGCCATTCCGCTTCATAGTGTCCAACCTCGTGTACACGTCGGTTCAAGGGATGTGACTGCCGAAGAATCGAGCGTGCTTCGGCTGGAACACCCGGGAGCTCGAATTCTTCTTCCCATAAACGCCAAGTACGAGTTTGCGTGCCGGATCGATGTCCGTGTCAGAAGGCTCAGCGGGAATGCGACCCTGACCTGTGTCTAGGTTGCGGATCTAGGTAAGTCGACATCTGCCACGGTGATCAAGATTGCCTTGGTTGACTCTAGGGTGGTGTCTGATAGAGATGAGCTGGACACTTGCTGGTCTACTCGTCGAGTCCTCGGTACTGACACGATCGCTCCTTCGCCCGCAAGCGACGGAGAAGATCGACAGTGGATCAATTGCAGTAATGTCCAACTCCAAAAAGCAGATTGGCCGGTAAGTGTGACTCGTATTCTTGCACTGCTGTGACTTTGCTTTCAGATATATACTGACTCTCACGTGCATAGAAACTTCGCGTGGGAATCAGTCGTATAGCTGGATACGGCTTGTTTGCCGATGAGGACATTGGTATTGGTCGGATGCTAGGAGGTAAGCCAGGCAAATAGGGCAACATGGTCACGCAGCCTAGACGCTAAATCGCTCACATAGAATATGTGGGAGAGGACGTGAGTCCCACGGAAGGAGAGAAACGAACGTGAGTCCGCCACCTGCTGTGTAAACATTCCAAGCCAAACGCTGATGTGATCTACCAATTACAGTCTAGTCAACGTGAGTTTCGCCCGGCGATGTCATGGGTAAAGGGGCTATTCTGATTCCCTGCGAAGGATATAATCGGTCGGCAATACATGTTCGCCTTCAACGCGGACTACGAGATCGATTCGGCCAATTGCGGCAACATCACGCGGTTTATAAACAGTGGGAAAGGGTCAGACGTCAATTGCGAGGCAGGGAGTGAGTGATGCCACTTGTCGTGGTTGCGCACCTGCTCCGCACTGCGCGTGACTCAGTGACCAGGATGTACAGGACACTAACGGTGCTATTGATATACAGTGAGGGTGGTTCGCGATGATCTGTGTATAGTCTTTTTTGCCTGTGAGTGCATGTCATTTTCGCCCAGGTATGCGGGTTGTCTGATTGAATGTGTTTCTTGGTAGCTCGGCATATACGCCGTCATGAAGAGATCAGGTTCGATTACGGGTACGTCCCTGTTCTTCATACCGATGGGTCCTATGTCTGTCGGGCTCCAATGCTGATACGATCCAACGTGGATAGGGTGGGCTTCGCATTTGATGATTCGGCCGAAAAGGCACAATCGAAGCAAAAGCAGAAACAGGCTCAAGCTCAAGCTCAAGCTCAGGCTCAGGCCCAAGGGGCAGCGTCAGCGTCAGCACCAAAGTCTGGATCAGCCGAAAAGGATGGCGGAACGGTCAAATGTCATGTCAATGGTAATGGTAGTGTCAACGGAAATGGAAATGGGAATGGGAAAAGTGGGAAGCCGAATAGTGGTCATGCGTCTGCGGCTAAGAAGCCGCGGGTGAGCAAACCACTCTCATAGTGTTTTCCACCGAGGAAGAATCTCACTTCCGTGTCAGTACTTCTTGGACACAGCAAATAGATAAATAATGAATTCAACCATGCATTTTGGACTGTACTGGATGTGTAAACAAGGTAACAAGAAGATATATGACAAGAGGTACCAAATGATAAGGGAAACTATGTATATGCTAACTACTCAATCTCGATCGGCTGCTCCCCGCGATTGCCATTCACTATGGACTTTCTCGACTCCTGAGAAGCGCTCATGGCGCCTACTTTCTTGGGACTTCTGACGATGAGTTCGACTTCGGCTTCGAGTTTGCCCTTGCTTTTGCGCGGGACGATCTTCTTGCCCGCGTACTCTGCTCGAGGGATCTCTTCGTAGTCGGGTTTCGCCCTGAGCTCTTTCGACCTCGAGTCGAAGATGGTCATGTCGATAGTATCCAAAGCGAGTAATCGGTGGATGTGGACTTTCTTCTCTTGGCCGTACCGCCTCACGCGGCCTATCGCCTGCGTCTCGACCGCCCGGTAATTGAGGAGTGTGTTGGTGAAGAGCGGTCCGAGGAATATGGCGTGGTTGGCCGTCGTCAAATTCGATCCCGCGGCAGAAGCGTCGTTCATCTTGAGCAGTAACACGCGCGCTGTCTCGGCGTCAGACGACTGGAACTTGTCCAGCGTATTCGCCCTGGACTTGACGCTTCCCTTCAGCGTGACATGCGGGATCTTGCCGGCTGTAAGCGCGTCGGACACTTTGCCGGCCAAGTCTTCCCACTGGAGGAAGACTAGCACGCGCTGATCTTTGGGGATCATGTGAATGAGGTCGACCAGTCTTTGGAGCTTGGCGCCGTATCGTCCAGAGGACAATTCGCCTTCTATGCCCAACGAAGAGACTTTGACGATGTTCGTATGTCTGACTGCGGCATGACAGTCGTCCCCCTTGACACACCGCTGTGCCTCGGCAGCTCGGACCATGCACTGGAAGCATGCTACGTGTCCACAGCAGGAGAGTACGGCCATCTCCACTTTCGGATCGGAAGAAGGTTTGTGTCCGCATGCCGAAGCTTCGAGGACAACTTTGGCTTCGTCACCATTGCGTTGCAGTTTCCGTACCACCTCGAAGAACCGTAATGACCGGACTCGCGCAACAAGCTCCTTCGATAATCGACGAAGAAGGTGACTCTGTTCTCGAAGCTGCCATTTGACGTCCTCGACCTTGGCGCCCTTCTCAAGTTTGGGCTGTTTGCCGTTGACCGTTTCGCTAGGAATCACACCGTCTTTGATGCCACATTTCGCCATGACCTTGATCAACCTCCCTGCAGCTTCGGCGTCACCTTGGTGTTGCTTTGGATCAGCGGAGAAGTCGACCCATTCCTTGAAGTGTTGTCGATCCTCATCGCCTTTGCCAAAGTATCCCTTTTTCCGGATCCACACGTGCAATGCGACCGCCTCGCTGATCGACCGGTTGAGATCCTCCTCGCACCCAATGAGCTGCTTTGATCTCGCGCCTGAAATGTGCTCGCAAGCCTCTTGGGCAGACTTGGCATCCCGCGTCTTGTCCGTCAAGTCGAGGGTGAAATGACAACATCGCTTAAGAAGCGCTTCCTCGGCAGTCTTGGAGTCGGCCAACGCTTCTTCCAGTCGCGCATTTCGATCGCCCTGAGTGACATTCTTGAATTTGGTTTCTTTCCGCCTGCAGGTATTCGCAGAATTAGCGCATGTGCACGGTGAATCATCGTAAGGACACTCACGCTTGCATCTCGAGCGCCTGCAGATGGTGCTCCAACTCGAGGTATACAGCACCTTCGGAAGCCGGCAACTTGATGTGATGAATGTGCTCGACAGTGGGGATATCGTCAATCTCGGCGATGTTCTGCCTCACAAAGACGTTCAAGAACTCTTGGGCGAGATCATCACGGCGTTTGTGCCAAGCTGACGAGTGTATCTCTCGGAAGGCGTGGAACTTTTCCGCTTGAGTCTGTTCCTTTGCTCGAGCTTTTTGCAGCTGCGCGTTCCCCTCCGCATCGTCCTCCACACCAAGATGGATACCCATGAATGCGGCGATGCTGCATCTTGTCAGCCGGACGTACAGAATATCGCAGCAACAGTACTAGCTCACCTTCGGATAGCAGGGAAGTCGTTGACGGGAGGTGTACCTGACAAAACCCATTTGTAGCAGGACGACAGACGCAAAAGCGCTGCAAGGGTCTTCTTCTCGAGATATGTGAACTCATCCGCGATGACTCGGCGGAAGCTGCAAGTCGTCATCAGCCTTGTCCAAATCGTCGAGGATAAGGGCGACTAACCGAAACATGTGCATCAGTGGGCAGGAGAGCTGTCCATAGTTTCCCTTGACAGAAGAGCTCGACAATGCTTCCATGCCTTTGGCTTTCCGGAAGGTGGGGACAGGTACAGCGTCTTGCTCGTCCTCTTCGTCCTGCGAGCAGGTCAGCGACAATCTACCATTGTACATGGAACGATAGAGAAGAGCTCACGCTTTCCTCCTCCTCTGACGCTTCCCACTTCTCGATATCCTTGGAAGTAGTCTTAGCCTTTTTCTTCGAGGGTTCGGCCTCGTATCGATCTCTATAGGCTTGACCTTTCATCCGTTTACCGAAGTTGGCGGTCTTGTGCGCAGCCTTCTTATTTTCGGCTTCTTCAATAGCTTTTCTCTGGTGTTCAGTCATTGCTTCCTGGGCAGCTTCAGCGCCATGATTGGCCAAGATGTCCGTTTGCGTGCGGAGCGAGTGCATGGCGGTCTCGAGTCGGTCAGAGAAAAACCTTCCTCCTTGTTTATCGTTTAGCCAGTCTTCAGGCTGCGCCGACATGTACTCGAACCTCTCCCAGTATCCGTCGGCCTCAAATATCTCGGAAGCCATGACGATGATGTCCGCTTTGGCTAATTCGGAGATACTCTTGCTCTGCAAGTCACGCATGTTTTGAAGCACGATCACTCGGAACAAGGATCCCGTGAATCTGGCGATTTCGCTGGGCCACTGTTTACTGAGATGACCAGGAACAACGATGAGCGTTGCTTTGAGGTCGATCAGGCCCTTGGATGCTGGTTCGGGCGCTGACAATCTTTTGGATTCAGCAATAAGAGCAAGCGATATGATCGTCTTGCCGTAGCCGACTTGATCCGCAATGACACCGCCGCGGATCATGACGGGTCGCTCGGCCTTGCCTTCCGCTCGCCACCCGAGGGATGGGAGAGCTGCTTCCGAGATCTCTTCCTCGACAAAAGTGTGAGATTTGCCCTCCGCTTTCTCCTGTTCCAGCATCCACCAGAGCGACCGAAGCTGCTCTTTTCGAAGAGAGAGCTTGAATCCGGTTGGCTGATCGTGTTGAGGATCCTTCTTATTGCTGGGCAAGATGAATACTCGCGGAGGCCGAGGGACATCTGCGACCTGGCCAGGAGTCAAACGCCATGACAGGCGGATTTGACCCTTGTTGGTATTAACGGGTAGTCTTGACAAGGCACGATGAGCGAGAGAGACGATGTTGAGGCCAATTCTGAATGATCCGATATCCTTGTCCAGTCGCAGCTGTACCACGAAGGGAGCAGGACGGTTTTTCAGAGCCTGCACGTATCACTTCAGCAACGGTCGTTTTCACACAAAAGGCTCACTCACGTGTTCGTATCGCCCGGCTTCAAGTTTGTCCTCAAAGGCGACAATGCTGCTCTTGGTCTTACCGCCATTCTTGTTCAGCTTACCGGCCCTTTTGATCCAGTGGATCTTGGGCGCTCTAGGTGCACAACGTTCACAAGCGGTACCGGCGGCCTGAGCTCACGTCAGCTAGGCTACACTTGCGAAGATTGCTGTAACTTACGTCAACCTCAGCGAGGGGAGTCCATTTGCTCATGTCGTCCAAGTTGGGCAAACGCTCCGTTACCCAGGCGAGGTTGGCAAATGTAGCGTTACCATGATGGAGCAAGTCCACCTCGCCCCAAGCGCCTTCTCGCCACATGCCTTCGGAGTGAGCGGGATCGAGTGGGACGCGACAAGACAAGAGTGCCGTCGCCTGAGTACACGCATCGTTTGCCAGGTCGATGGAGATGGACGCGGCGGACTTTGGAATGGCGTATGTAGCGGTGTCGCGACGCACATTCTTGACGTCGCCAGCGACCACAGCTATATCGCTGCCGCCAACGGCCGTAAGATGCGCTTCGTCGCATACTATCCAGCCGCCACGCACATCAATGCGCACTTTCTGTTCTGCCTTGGAGTTCTCGCGCCATTTTGGCTCTAGGACAGCGATAGCCGCTCGTTCCGTTCCAAAGTCGATTCGGTCCGTGCTGGTGGAGAAAACGTACGAGTCGTCCTCAGCTTCGCCGCACCGAGTGGGGTCGAGGAAGAAGTATAGTGGGGCTAGACCTTTGTCCGCGGGATCGGCATCCTTCCTGTGAAGGGAAGACATCGCTTGACCGCATTTCGGTAGGAGGGTGTACGTGCCTGACAGCTTGCGGTCGAGCGCTTTCTCCGCTTCTGGAGGAACGATGAATTCAACTTTGGACCACCGTTCGCTCTTTTCGAAGCCGTCTTGCAGACCCAAAGAAGCCTGCCAGGTAGGCACGAGCTCGCCTCTGCCGACGATGCTGACACTGAAGGATTGGCGCGACGGGACGCATAATTCCCATGGCCCACATAGGACATCCTGGCCTTTGCTGTCGAATCGCAGTCGTGCGACCGGGTGAAGGAGTAGAGCTCGAAGTCGGCTGTTGTTCGGCTCGGATATGGGCGCTTTGATCGTAAGCCGCCATTCGGGTGTCTGGTTCTGGAGGAAGAGGTCGAGAGTGGCTTCGGGCGCCTCGTACACTGCAGTCCAAGTGAACTGACGCTTCAAATACCTGAATCTGAATTCGGCATCTTGCACGCCCTTCAAGACAGCTTGACTCCATAACGTCCAGTCTTTCTCGTTCACTTCACCCTTCCCCTGCGCTACTGCCTCTTGCCGGACCTTCTTCAAGGCATCCAATGTCAATCCAGCGATTTTGACACGCATCGGTAACAAGTCCTTGAACCGCTTTTCGAAATCTGCCGGTTCGACCCGGATGTTTTTGCAGGCAGCGTATTGATGATCGGGTCGACCACCACATGACTTGCACGCCCGGTAACCGCACGCTTCGCACTCCTCGATAGGAGAAGCGGTGCCTGATTGACCTTCACACTGACAATGCCTCGAGCTTCGTTCGGCTAGGTCCATGATCTCCTGCAAGTCCGCCTTGTTGACTTTAGCAAGGTCAAGTTCGTGCTTTTCCAAGCTGTCCTCGCCAATGATACGCTTAGCGACCTCGTCGTCGTTGATTGCCGCTTCCTCTTCAATCTTTGCAGCGTCGGCAACAGCATTCTGTCCCTGCGACAACTTGTCAAGAGCGACTCGTAAGGCTGCCACCATCGATGCGCCGACAACAGTCGTCGTCATGGCGTTGCCGGCAAGGTCGGCGAGCTGGTCCTCATTCTCACTAGTAAGGAGCAGTTCTCGAACAGGAATGCCCTGGAGAGCCAAGGCTTCTCGGCCGGTGACCGGACCACCGCGGATAGTCACCCAGGGAATCATGTTAGGCGTGAGACAGGGGGCCAAAGCGGTTTTGGAGGAGCCGGTTTGTCGATCGACGTTTTGGCTGACGTTCCAAATACAAGCTTTGAAGCCGGAATCGATGCCGTCTTTGGCCATACGCAGCGTTGAGATTTCGAGAAGATCCAGCACTCTTTCCGTTTGCGTCAACAACCAGTCGTTCCAAGTCCAGTCCAGACCTTTGCACACTCCTGCTTCCTGCCAAGACGTTAAGGGACGCAGCAATCCCAGCTTCTCGTCCTGTCGTGCACGCTGATGTCTGGATTCGCATCTGTTCCAATCAGTCGGTTTCCGCTGGTTTCCGTCTTTTTGCGCTTTTGCAGAAGCCAGATCTAAGCGCGCGCGGTGAATGTTGGGGTCATCGGTATGAAGGAGGAATGCCTCGAAGGGCGAGGACCAGGGCCGACGCAAGTCTTTGACGGTGGCAGCCCACTTTTCCGCAAGGTGCTCGCCCTTCTTCATCGGTGTAGCGAAGAGGTAGACTCTGGTACGGGTGTGGGGAATATAGAACTCCTTTGTGTCCAATCTGCGCAAAAGGTCGTTCAGCGATCACCGGTGCAACTTCGCTCACCTCGCATATTGCGCGTCATAGTCGATCTGCGCGAAATATTCGATGACCTTGTCCCACGGCGCATTGCACACATTCTCAAGAAGAACAACAGGCGGTTGATGCTTTTTGACCCACTGAAGCATGCCCCGGAAAGTACGACCGGACTCGCCATTGGCGTCGATATCTTGCTGGACGTTGTTCAAGTTGGAGTAGTCGACACAGGAAGTGCCGGCAATGAGCACGTCGACACCGCCTGGGACTTCGACCAGCGAGCCATAGGCTGTGTGAGCTTTTTTCTTCCCTAACTCAGTGACGTCTCTGAATAGCACTGGTGGAGCGAAATTTCTTTCTATGTATGCCTGCTTGAACGGCTCGATTTCGCAAGAGAAGACATGGTCGAAGGCCAGCGTCATTCCATGTTGCGCCTTGATGGCTTTGGCAATCATGTTCAACGCAAGCAAAGGTGATTCGGTACCGCTGCATACGCTGTCAGTGTGACTCCTTCCGCGGCACCAACACGCCACTCACGAGCACATCGTTGCTACGCGTAGCTTCCGGCCATTCAGCCGTTGGACGAGTTGCACTATGTCTGGCACCTGATCGAGCAAATCAGCTGCACGTCAATGAGCCTTTACAAATTTCCACTGACTCTCGAGACCAAGTGGTCGAACATCAATTCTATATCATTGAGTGGCGGCAGATCCTCGCTCATGTTTTTTATGGCGGTTTTGATGTCGACTTTCTGCCCGAGAGGCTTCACACCGGACTTGTAAGCGCCACTAGGAAGACATGTTAGCGATCTCGAAAGTGGGTAAAGATGCAAGAGGACGACCTACAGATTGACAGGTGCTTTCTTTGTGCCCTTGAGCTTGACGCCCCAGCCGCCCGATGTCTTCTTGACAGTCTTTTTGGTATCTATGATGAGAGGATCACAAGAGTCAGCTGTATGCTAAATCATCTACCTCAAACAGAACTGACCTTTTCCGTCCAATGACGCTAGGTCGTCGTCATCATTGTCGTCGTCTTCCTCCGCGTCGCTTGCTGCCGCTTCTGAGCTTGCTTTAAACGCATCATCTTCCACTGGGTCATCCTCGCTCTCGGGCGGTTCCTCTTCCATAACAAAGTCGCTTTCGTCGCTCTCCTCGACGACCTTGCGCTTCTTCTTCTCGGGCGATTTGAGCTTAGTCCCATTCTCCTTGGGTCCCCCTTTGCTCTGCTCTACGAGTGGCTTTACCTCGCTCTTCGGCTTCGTCACACTCTTAGTCTTCTTCGCTGGCTCCGGCTGACTGGATCGATGGGTGTCCTGATTCTCCTTACCCTTGCCTTTATCGAGGACTTGGAAGAAGCTCTTGATGCCGATCTCCTTATCTTTAGGAGGGTACCGAGGTTTCGATGGATTGCGAGCATAGAATTCCTGTACGGGCGGATCGTCGTCGTGGAATTGACTGGCAAGGCTCCACGAGCGGTCCTTCTTGCCGTAGCCTGTCCAGTGTATGAGGTACTCTAGGACTCGCTTGCCCTTGAGCACAGTCAGACGGGAATCGACGATATATTCAACTTCGTATTCCTCTTCGCCGAGGTTGGAGCTGCCTACGCTGGATTCGGCGTCCGAAGGTGCCGGACTTGGTGTCACAATCTGATGTAGTTGTCAGCCATCATTGGGCATGCATGAATGCAGAGCAATCAGTCTACTGACCCGTTTGCGCTTGTTCCCCTGGTTAGCCCGCCGTGAGCTCTCTAAGGGTCTCACATCCTCATCCTCATCACTGTCCATCGTCAAGTCGACGTCGGCGTATATCTTATTTTGGGAGGCCGAGCGCTTGACATGATTACGCTCAAGCTTGGCCGGGCTCGGGCTGACACTGACGCTGATGGCCATGATGTGGCGGCTTGTGCGATGGAGTCAGTCGCACGCTGCCTGCTGCAAGATCCAAGACTCGACGAACAGATCGGAAGGGATGAGAGAAGTCTCGTCAAGAGATATGAGCAAGGGTTGAATCATCCAGTCGCGTATTTTGGCCATTTGAATCCTGCATGATCCTAGACAAACACGCGACTTCGGACCAAAAGGTAATGTTCCCGGAAAAGGAGTCAGGGCAGGGCACGAAAGCAGGCGCGCCTGAGTAGGGTGAGATTTGCAAGCCTACAACGATGCGACCTGGTTGATCCAGTTACGTAAAGTGAGCGGTTCGTGACTTGTCCTCACCCTCCACTTTTGATGGTTGCGACATGCAGACATCAATCCACCGTCATCCTACTTCCTGCTATTCCTGTTTCGCTTCTTCCTCCAGCTTGCTTATCGTTCTCGCTTCACAAGGCCCAAGGATACACAGCGCCATGTCGTCGAGGGGCTCAACATCGCTGAGCAACCAGCTGCACTCGCTGCTCGAAAAGGCATGTCACAACTTACTCCCATTGAGCTTGGTGATGACACTGACGTTATGCTATCACTCATCCGTACAGATGAGGTCGACTGATTCCGATATCAGGTGTGTCGCGGCTGTGTCATTGAAACGTTCTAAATCTGACTCTCTTACAGGGTGATGGCTCTCATCGACTTGCAGAAGGATCTCACCAGGATTCTCAACGCTACCCCATCATCATCCTCTTCCTCTTCTCGTCGCTCGGCAGACCAGACATACACGGACGAGTTCACCGAAACCCAGCTTACCGATGCAGTTATCAAACTCTTGAATGACACCAATGCCGAGGTTAAGAACGCTGCCGTCACCTGGTGAGCTGAATGGATCTGAGTCTGTTGAGTTGCGTACTTGACTGACTTCGATCTAGCATTGCTTTGATGGTGCGCAAAGCTAGAGCCCAAGCTCTGACGAGCATTAGCATTGCGCTACTCGACGGTGTTTCGTCAAGTGACGAGGAAAGACGGGATATATCATGTTTGGGTTAGTTGGTGATCACATCGACCATTGCCCGTCACTAACCGTTGTCTTCAGCTCTCAAATCGGTCGTTCTGGAGATGCCCACTATCACTGAGCGCGCTGATCATAATGTTGAGCTGTTCACTACGAGGTTGTTTGCTCTTTTCGAAGTGAGTGCGCGTTTCTCGCCCGCGGTGCACAGCCTGACATGTTTGATAGTCGGAGATCAACCCGCAAGTCGCCTCCGAAGTGCTGCAGATTCTTACCGACATTTTTGTTCGCTATCGCAACGTGATCGCTGCTTCGGCCAAAATACAAACCTCTTCCGCCAACTCCCTCATCAAAATTATCTCCACGGCTCGTCCAGCTATCCGCAAGAGGGCAATCCCAACCCTTTCAGCCCTTGTATCTACAAATTCTGGTCTCTTCGAATCATATGTCAAGGGACACCTCATTCAAGGCTTGGAAGAAGGCGTGGAGGCAGCAAGAGCGTGGCTCGGCGTGGTGGCGAGTCTCGCCAGGGGTCAGATGGCGGCTAAAATCGGTGCTCTCGTGGCTGAGGGGCCTCTTCCCAAGCTTGTCCTCGATCGCATTAGTGAGCCGGAAGACATCGAGACTGTAGAGGGAGCTTTAGTGGTGGGTGGACCCACCGAATGGAGCGTTTGGCCCGGCTGAACTGTCCACCATAGGCACTTGAAGCGGTAGTCCTGCGTTGTCCGACGGAAATCGCACCTTACTTACCGTCACTGCTGGAGCGAGCTTTGACACTGGTCAAATTCGACCCAGTGAGTCGCACGAAGTATCTGCCGCCGCGTTCGCCGGAGCTAATCGCACCTCGCTAGAATTACGTTGATCTCGATGACGATGATGTTGATATGGACGATCAAGACGAAGATGAGGACGAGGAAGACGACGAGTATGACGAAGCGTGAGTCGACGTCGTCTGAAGCCTTCGAATGACCCCCGTCTGACGACTCATACAGCTATTCTGATGACGAGGACGAATCTTGGAAGGTTCGCCGTGCTGCCGCCAAGTTACTCCATGCGTTAATTGGTACTCGCAACGAGATGCTGGGCGAGTTTTATGGCTCGGCGGCACCTGTACTAATCTCTCGCTTCAACGAAAGAGAGGAAAGTGTTCGACTCGAAGTCCTATCAGCATTTGGAGTTCTTCTGCAGCAGACTATAAGTGCGCGATCGGTCGAGCTCGCCACCGGCTCGAGGAACAAACGGAAAAGAAGTGAGGGAATGGACGAGGATAATGTTCCAGATGACACGTGAGTCACTAAAGCACTGATAATGCAAGGCCTGACGTTCTGTATAGTGCAATTTCCTATCTTCGTACCATCCTGCCACAACTCGTACGCGCCATTCTCAAACAATTGTCTTCAAAGTCCGTGGTCACGCGCCAACAGTGTTTCACCCTCTTGCGTGAGATGTCAAGTGCGTTACAAGGCGGCTTAGAGGACTCGACGAACCCTATATGTTCCGCGGCTGCGGCAGCGGTGCGAACAGCCGATAGCGCGACAGCTTCTTCGCTTGCTATCGCAACTCTATCCTTCCTGGACGTCTTCTTTTCGACACACTCTGCTCGATCTTACGGCGATCACCTCACTCAACTCGTCCCGGCGATCGTCCGTTGTATGAAAGACAAGCTGCAACGGGTCACGTTTGAGGCCTTTGCGGTTGCTTCGGCCTTGGCGAAAGCTGCTCGACCCAAAGGCTCCGCATCGCCGCTTGCCAGTAATTTTGCAAAACCCGTCCAACAACTATTTTCAGCTACCACGGAGGTTCTGGCCGACGCGACTGTCGATGCTGATGTGCGCGAGAAGGCACTCGACACTTTAGGCAATCTGCTCGTCCATGAAGGAGACCTATTCACCTCCTCCTTGAAAACGACACTGCCTCTCATCACCGCACGTCTCGCCAACGAAAACACCGCCACTACTGCTGTTCACGTCATTGGCAAGATCGCAGACTCTCCCCTGTGCAAGGGCGCAGAGTATGACGCCTGGCTCCTCGACGTCGTCCCGGAGGTGGTAGTCACTCTGCGTCGAAGCAGGCGATCGAACACGAAGACTGCCGAGTTCGGCTGCCTTTCCCATGTGTTGACTAGAGTAGGGAAAAGCTTGCCTGCAGACACAGCCGCAGAAATCGTTAGCGAAATCAAGCCATTCATCGATACGCCCATGGCTCTGCAAATCGTTGCGGTCATCCTTGACCAACAACCTCGCAGCCGTGAAGCGGTTGACAGCCATCTCTCGCCGCGCATCATGGAGGTGATCAAGATACCTACCGTCAATCCGCATATGATCGATGCTCTTAGCGCTTTCTTTGCTGCGTATGTTGACGGCGACGTGGATTGCGCGACTCGTCTGATTCCGGCTCTGGTGGAAAATTTGGGTAAATCCGACGCTTTGCCCGATGCAACGAACGGCGGAACGTCGTCGTATACCACCACGGCGAGAATCGTCGGTGTGGTGGTCGCTCATTCGCAGAGGAATGCGGCGGGGATTTTGGCAGTGTTCGAGAAGGCTGTCAAGTCGCCGAAAGCGACTGAACCCGATGTTTACCTTGCACTGCTCTGCATCGGGGAGATTGGTCGATCGACCGACTTGTCGACTAGGAACGACCTATTTGACAAAGTCTTGACTTTCTTCGAGAGCGACAGCGAGGAGATCAGGAGCGCTGCAGCCTTTGCTGCGGGTAATCTGGCCGTCGGTTCTCCATCGGTCTTCTTGCCGACATTGGTCAAACATATCGGATCTGCGGATACTGCAGGGTCGCATCTGTTGCTCCTGCATGCTCTCAAAGAGGTGAGGTTCTGCTCGTATGCAGACCCCGTGCAGCGCGACGCTGATGCCTCGGTGGTTAGGTCACACTCCACAGCTCGGGCGCCCAGCTCGAGGCACTAGCAGACTCGCTGTGGAAACCGTTGTTCGCCAACGAGGATACTGCTGCAGACGACTCCAAGGACATCGGTGATGATGGCGTCCGGAACGTCAAAGCGGCATGTATCGGTAAGCTGACCACAACGGCGCCGGGAAAGTTCCTCCCCCAGCTTCAAGTGAGTATATTTCTGGGCTCAGATAGTGCAATCAAAGCTTACATTGGATTGCAGGAACTACTGAAGTCTTCGTCGCGCAACAAGGCACTCGTTGCTGCCGCTGTGAGGTACACTTTCATCGACACCTCATCTGCCTACGACGATGTCATCGCGCCTATCATCGTAGACTTTTTATCCCTGATGTCAGACGACAACCTGGTAGGTCGTTGTGACCTGATTTCTTCGCGAGGGAGCAGAGCGGAAACTGATTCGAACGTTCAGATCGTCCGCCGCCTATCCCTTGCGTCACTTAACGCCGCGCTCCAAAATAAGCCACATCTCGTCATCGACAAGCTGGCCGCTCTGCAGCCGCTGCTGTACAAAGAGACGTGCGAGCGGAAGGAATTGCAGCGCGAAGTGCAGATGGGACCTTGGAAGGGTACGTATGCGACCAATGTCTTCGCGAATCTCGCTAATAAATCGAATGTGTGATCAGTCATTCAGGACGATGGATTGGAGAACCGGAAGACGGCGTATGAGACCATGTACACCATGGTGAGATGATGCGGGCTACGCTTTGGGTCATCACCGAAAATCACTGACATTGCTATACCTCAGCTCGGCACCTGTTTTTCCAAGATCGATCTGCCGATATTTACACAGCGGGTCACGGCAGCACTGAATGACGTGAACGAGGTCAAGATCCTCGGCTTGATGCTATTGTTACGACTAGGTCGCCTCGCGCCGATGTCTGTCATTCCGTTATTAGACGACGTGGCGCTCAGCTTCAAAACAATTATGAAGGATCTCGAGGTTAAAGACGATACTGTTAAACAAGACTTGGAACGTAAAGGTGAGTTCAAGCGGAAATGCAAACACCGGCACAAGTTTTGGGACTGATGGTGCCTATCGATTCGTAGAGGAAATGCAGCGCAGTGCACTGCGCACGGCTGTCCCGCTTTACAAGATGAGCACGTACCAACAAGCCCCATCGTTCCACACTCTGGTTGGAACCTGGTTGGCGAGTGAGAAATGGCGCGATTTCAAGGATTACCAAGCTTAGGTTAGGTTCCCGATGAGTATAGTCAGTCGAGAGGATCATGGTAGTGGACGACATACTGCCGACTGAGGCTGCAGCAAGTCGCATCGACGTACAGTACTTTCAATACGATCATGCACTGTCTACGATCATGTATAGCGAAGCGAATCGAACGCCTTTGGCTTTTGGATTGTGGGTGTCGTGCCTCGGTCCTGGCCTAATGAAGTATTATGCTCGGTTGCTCGGTGTGCCGTGCCGCAATTAGTGAAGGCGGCGTGATACCGGATCTTTTCGTCAAGTGGTAGCTAAGGCTGAGCGAGAGAAACGAATGGAAAACGGATAAAATTGACGATGGACATGAGCCGGTTAGACCAGGTCAATGCCCACGTCGAGGTCAGCCAAGGAACGAGGAACGAGGTACACGCCGCAAGGGTGCTTCGGATGCCGAGCCTGCATTGTGGTACTTGCTGAGCTTTCGGACGACGAGGCTCTTTCACCTCAATATCTTTCATGGGATGCCGAGCCTTACACCTGCCGAGCAAGTAACGCCGAGAACAATAAGAGTCAGCCAAGCGAGAGCGAGAGACCCTGCAGCCAAGCTGTGCAGCACCAGCACAGCAACGTAGAACTTCAAAATACAGCGCTTGGCTCCGAGGTGATAGATAGCCAATGGATGCAAGCCAAGGGAGGCGATGCGATGTGCGATTGGTTGAGGCAGTGATGCAATCGAGACGCGTCGAGCAGCCAAAATGCCAGAACGCGTCTCTGTGTCGCGGGTAAATGCGTATCTCATCTAGGTTTCGCGTATTCGGTTCGCACATTAAGATTTTCTTTTCCTTCGGTCTACCGCGTTTCTGCCATACGAGAGAGAGACGCGTCCTTCTCTCTGGAACAGCTGTAGGTTAATTAGCTTTACTGGGTGGCGCTGGGCATCGGGAGTTACCATGACGACGGGGATTGCGCAGCGGTGAGGCAGCATCACAGGAGAAACAGAGAGATAGACGCGTTTCGAGGGTTTCAAGGGGGACAGGGCGACAGGGCGGATGGAGAAGAAATCTAATCATGAAGCTTTACTGGGCGACAGTGCCTTGCCTTGATCAGCTCGCTGCTGCTGCTGCTGCCGCTGCTGCTGCCGCTCCGCCGTCGTCGTCGTCCGATGTCAACGGTATTGCGCATGTCTCGGACTATAGCCTCCAGAGCCAGAGCGCAGAGGCCTGGGGCGCGAGCAGACGCGGTTAAGCTCTGTGATGCATCACGCAAATGTAAAATTGGATTGGATTGGATGGGGCTAATCTCCACATGCCGTAGAGAGGTTGTCGCCCCTCGTCGTGCTCGTCGTAATCGTCCTTGGCTTATACCGGTACCAAGTCCCGCGCAAGAGGCCGATGACGAGCACTGTCAGTCCTGCTGCTCATCCTCCACGTACGCTGTCCATGCTGTAAAGAAGAAAATCTTCTTTTTCTCCATTGCTCGTCCTCGAGTGCTCATACATTTCATCGCGTCTCCACGTTATTATTACAAGTCGTCCTCTTCCCCATCTTATCAGTGCACTCCGCGTCTGTTATCGTTGCTCGCTTCCCGCTTCCTACCTTCAATCGGAGCACAGACACTTCTTCGCTATCTTAATTTGTCGTCGTCCCGCTCTCCGCTCCGCCCGATCTCGACGACGCCTTTGTTCTGCTTCTGCGCTTTGACTTCACGCCACGACCCACGCCTCGCGCTCACCTCAAGCTTTGATTCACTTAACCTTCTTTCTTCGGCTTGCGACTGCGACTGCCTCATACGGGACAGTCACCCCGACGATCGCAGCGACACAGCGACGCAGCATCGCAGCATCGCAGTACCACAGCACCACACAACGTAATACCAGTGCAGGCCGACTACGACTCGGAGCAGTACGTGCCCGCACTCGGTGGTCTTGGCTATTATCGTCGTCGACCTGCGTACTCTCCTCCTATAATTTTGAGTTGGCCAACTCGCGGATCCGGATCCAGCTTGCACGCATCTCGATCGTTATCAATTCCTGCTCTGACTCTTGGTCCGCCCGTCGACATCCGAATTGAATAGGATAGGGGCATTTCGCCAGATCAAGTTACACTCGTGTCGCGCATTCAGTTCAGCTGCTCGCGCTCGTCCATCCCTCCATCCCTCCTATCTGTCTGTCGTCTGTCGGACGGTCTGTTTCTCACGCAGATCAAGTGTTGACGCCCGATCACATCGCTCCCGCTTCACATCGCTGCGAGTCCAGCGCCGCGCATTCAGTTGCGCTACAGCTAGTCGGAAATCAATAAATAACCCCTTGGTCCTTGGTCGATATCGAAATCAAGGCGCCTTACCCTTCTCTTACCCGTCCTCATCTCGCCTGGGAAACCAAAGCCTCGCAGATCAACACGTATCCCTAGAAGTCATACCAAAATCCTCAGCGTCTCAGTTATATAGACCCACCTAACGCAGGACGTTCACACATCACCAACGAGCGTTGACCGTTCCAATCATCCCATCTCCTCGCACCTTACACACATCACCCAATCACAATGCCTTTACAAGCACGTCGACCAAATCTCCCCGCGCTCTGCCTTCCAGGCAAGACAACGTGAGTGTCAATCGTTCCTCGCGGCTCTGCAACAACTGACTCATACTACTGCATAGCTGCCCAACCCTGCTGGCACAGGACGTGCACACTCCCATTCCCTACACCCCAATCCCCTTCGAGCAAGGACAGCTCGTCATGACTCCCGATACTCCCGCTTTCGAGATGTCGAGCTTGGAGATGAGCCTAGCTGGCGCGAAGAGGACGTTTGATGAAGATGGGCTCGAGACTGTGGACGAGATTGTCAGCTGGACTGAAGACGAGGATGGGATCTTGCAGAGCGTGAGTCCTCAACGCAGATGTTATCGAAGTCAATTGCTAAATCACACCGCAGTACCTGGCTGGCCCACCACGACCTCTGCACACTGTTTACCCACCCGGTACTCTTCCCCCTCCCGGCGCTCTTGATGAGATCGCAACCCAGGTCGTGATGACTGAGAACCACCAAACATCGCTCTCTTCCTCAGCAGACTTTGACAACGATGAGCAGCTCGCATCATGGCGTCACTCATGGAAAGCCACTCGTCAACGCTTGTTCACCATCGCGCGAAGAGAAAGCATGAACGCAATTGGCGGTCATCGACGACAGAAGTCAGACTCCATTGTCCCTGCTTCAATCATGGTGCCGGCCGGGGACGCAGTCATGAAGCCTCAGAGGCCAAAATTGGTAGTTCTAGGCGGCGCAAGCATGAACAGACAGCAGCACAGCATGGACTCGCTCTATGGTGACGAGGAACCCCATACCTTCCAGGAAGCGCTCAGGTGAGTCACACGAAGACACATTCCAACTTTGCAACCGATACTGACTCCATCATACAGACTGTCCAGTAACCTGCAAGACAGCGCTGAAGGGGCCAACTCGATCCTCACCTCTGGCTCTGGTCTCTCTTCTCGTGAGTCAATCCGTCTACTGGTCTATGGTCATGCTAACGTCTTTCTACTCGCAGCACTTGCCTTCAACTTCAACTTTGCTGCTGCGCCATCGCGCAAACCGTTCCCGTTCTCCGCCCCATCCTCATTCATTCCTCGGCCTGCATCTCTACTTCAACGCGGTCGCTCATTCACCTCGGAAGACTTTGCTCGCGAACAGGCCATGTCAATGTCGAAATCTCTTCCAGACGATTTTATGCTCGATGGCGACTCGGACGACGAGATGCCTACCATCACCGTTCGCCCAGACATGCAACGTTCAGTCTCCAGTCCCGAGTCGGTCACGCACTCCTCACCGCCTTCGTCGGTCTCGAGCAAGTCCGCCAACGACTCCGAGCTGCTGGATGTAGAGGTCGACACTGAGTCAGCGCCCATCACGCCGCTGGGGCAGACCTTTGCGTCTGCTCTTGGCTACAGCAGCCTGCTAGGGGACCAATGCCTCACTCCGACACCTAGGGCTACACCGGCTGTGCCTCCGCCCGCACCTTCAATCACACTCACAGTCAACTCGCCTGAGAGACCTACGTCCACGACGCCTCGGATGCCAACTACGGATTCGCCTTCAGGCGCGTTCTCTTCCCTCTCGCTATCAGGCACATCGCTCCCGCTCGCCCTGCCCTTCACGTCCGCTCCAATGATCTCGTCTTCGTCAGCAGGCGTCAAGAGGGCACTACGACCACCTCCCCTCACTCGCTCCTTGTCCGACTCGAACGCTTTATCTCCGACGTACAGTAACGAGAAAGACCGCGAGACCAAGCGTCAACGAGCAATTGGTTTTGGACCGCGTTTCCGTCCCGGACTGATGGTCAGTGTGCCAAAACGAGTCGGAGCCGCATTCAACGACGAGCTCCGATCGCCATTCGAGTTCAAGGGGAGTGCATTCTAAGTTGCGTCTCTCGTCAGCATCACAGTCCGGCATGGGAGCAGAATCAAGCATGTTTTCGTTCTAGACATACACATTTCATCATCTACCATCTATCATCATATCATATCATATCATATCATATCATATCATATCATATCATATCATTATCTCATCTATCCATCTTACCATCTTGTTAGCATATATCATCTGAGGGATACCGGCTGTACCGGGAATAGGAACCTTGCTTGTACGATCGATCGATCACCATTGTCATTGTCATATCATTGTCGTTAGTCGTGTCAAGTGTCATGCACCGTGTGCTATTGTTCTTCTTGTGCCAGGGTGGGCCGCGTCATGTTCTGTCCACTCTGCAGACTATGCTCGTTTCGGTTTGCACATTGACTGAGCGGTGAGTTACAAGACGGAGCTAAGCGGTGGAATTGGACATTGGCGTGGTCTGCGTTCTCTCTCCTAAGCTGAGTGTGGCGGTAGACGAAGAGCTGAGTATCCATTCTGATACAATTATATTCTGATACAATTATATTCTGAAGCGCGATGTTTGAGTTTTATGCTAGTCAACCAGACTGTCCAAGGGCTGAGGTGAGTTCCTCGCTATCGCAATGAAGCTCCCTGAGATCACTCTGTGCAGAGGCGGTTCGTTCGATAAAGATATTGATCAGTACATGCTGTGAGCACAGCACAGTGGGATGTGTGGAAGCACGTTTCGAATAGCAGCAAGGGGGTGTCAAATGCTCTGCATTCATCACAGTCTTCCCCCTCGCCTCCTAGTCCACATCTGATGGACCAGGCGGTCAGCGTAGGAGTAGAAGAAAAAAGCATTCTTCTTTGATTTCGTTGGTCCCGTACGTTCAATGAGGAGCGAGGGGAAGATCGTGTGGTAACGTGCAATGAAGCGAGATGACAAGGATATCGCCATGTTCTCCGGTGTCTCGCACGTATGACCACAATCGCTACGTTGTCTCTATCATTCCCAGTTAATTCCTAGCCATAGATGGCCCGCATGGCCCGAACCCGAGGATCGAGTATCTATATCATTGTCCGCCGCGAAACTGGCTAGAGCGCATGAGTACGGCACGAGTCCGTTAGGGAGTACTGTTTTTCTGCATAGCCCATAAGTGTGCACAGGATGATTCGTTTGGAATGACTGTCCAGGAGACTTGATCCCCTCCGAGAAAGAGTGTAGCAGCGCGGATTCCAATGAGCAAATTCGATATCACGGTACAGTGTATACCCTCTGTGCAAACGGACTTCGAGGAAATTCTGACAGGCAAGTACAAACCAAGGGGGGGGGACGTAGTGACGCCTGGGGTGAGAAATCGCTATTGTCTAGCATATAGACCAGTAGTCTGTATACTTTGCTATTAAAGTCATCTTTCAGTATGAAGGGGCGAGAATATATGGTGCAGTGAATCTTGCGTTCGGGCAGATCTGGGTGGTCATTTCCAAGACGAACAACACATCTAGCTCTGGAGCTCAACCGTGCCTCGGTCATTGTGCTGTTCTGAGCGGGACAGAAGGATCGAAGGCGCCGAAACATGCTTGAGCAATGGAAAATGAAGCGACTGTCTATGTGCTCTGAGATGAGATCCGAAGGACTAGAGAGAGGGTGTGCCGCAACTTCCCTAGCCTCGAAAATCCACTTGTCGAGATGCTAATTATTACCGTATAGCATTGATCGCGAGAAGAGGATGGGCAACGGCCTTACACGTCGAGACGATATACTTCAAAACGCCTAGAGCACCTCCAGACCTCCTCATGCCAATCTGGCCCAGCATCGTGTACACACAGACCGCAAAGCCTATCGACAGGATGCAGTACCGTCGTGCGCACACCGACACACCCGTGTATATAAATGACACAAACCCCTCGAAATCATACAACATGGTCACGTGATGGAGTTGGTCACCATACCTGTCTAACAGTTTATCCCATTACGGGATTTACGGGTCACAGGAGGTCGGCGGTTCGATCCCGCCCGGGATCATTTTTTTTTGCTTGTGTTCCTAGTAGACCGGGATACGCACTTGCTTTACCTTTTTTGCGCACTGATGGTGGTTGTAGGTGGCTGTGAGCAACATGATACGGACCTTACCTCCTGTTTACTCGGTCTCTACGTGCAACACCACGCCGAATCTGGTAGACCAACGTGAAGGGTTCGCAGCTACAGCTCGTCTACTGCGCCAATCCGATACTGAGAGCAGGCCAATGAGCAGCGAAGAACCGAGCACGTCTCAGTGCAGTCCCACGCAGCTGGTGTGATATATATACCGTACAGCATCGCGGTAAATATCAATACACAGGGGGTGTAGCTCATTTGGTAGAGCGCGTCATTAGCAGCGTTCCACCTGAAAACTTGACGAGGTACCGGGTTCAATTCCCTGCTCCTCCACTGTGATTTTTGCTTTTTTCCTCTCCTATTTTTATCCATGTTTATGCGCCATGTGAGTCAAGTGGTCTGCTCTTGTGAGGTAGATGAGCACACGTATGGTAGTCCCATTGGCGGATACAAGTATGACGACGTGGACTTTCTGGCCGGACCACATGAATATCGTATTTCTTCCCTTTTGGATGACATTGTCTAATCCATACGGAGCATTGGAGTTCGGTGCTCATAGCATTCTTGTTCTTCTATGTAAGACTACCAGTAGACCTGCCACCTGAGGGGAGAGCAACTATACAGGCGAAGTCAAGATCGCGTGGCCAAACGCTTTCAGGAGCGCAGTGCTACACGTACTCTTCCAGGTCCAGCTCAAGCATGCATTCGAACCAAGACAGTTTCTAACTTGGCAAAGAGCCTTCGCTCCCTTCGCTCCCCATCGACTCTTCTCCATTATCTTATCCTGGAACTCATCAACGCTTGGTTTCGTCTTGTGGAAGGTGCGGAAGCAGGATGATCGCACTATCGCAGCGGTAGCAGCAGTCATTCAGATTATCATTGTATATGCATATGATACGTCGCTTTTGCATTCTTCATTGACTCCAGCACACCCCCTTCGCCTTTCACCCTCTCGCTGTCGCGCGCCTTCTTGACAGGCGAACAGCTTACTCGACGTCGTCGAGCTAAACGAGATCGGTAATCGTCAATCAGTACAAAGCTTTATCACTAGCTCTAGCTAGCTAGCTGGTGGACAACGACTCACGCTAGCCTCCTTGCCCTTGCCCTTGTCCGAGCCAATCTCCTCGATCTCCTCCTCCTCTGCAGCCTCGATCTCCCCGTCGTCATCGGAGTCGTTGAAGTCGGCGGGTCCATCATCGCCCTCGCCGCCGAGACCGCCCATACCACCGAGAGCGCCTGCACCGCCCATCTGCTCCATGATCTTGGACTGAGCGTCATGGCATGTCAGCTTAATTCCTTCGTATATCTCACTCATAAAGAGCTGAAGCTGGAGGCTCGGGGAAGAGAGGGAGCGAGGGTGATTGATCACTTACGAAGTCCATACCGCCCATGCCACCCATTCCACCCATACCGCCCATACCCTCCATGCCAGGCATGCCACCCATTCCGCCCATGCCGGGCATACCGCCCATACCACCCATACCGGGCATACCACCACCCATACCGCCCATGCCGGCCATAGGGTCTTCCATGCCAGCGCTAAGGCTGTAGTTGTAACGTCAGCGATGTGTTCCTCATCATCGCACTCATTAAAAGAGAGGTTGAGACTCACTCTTCGGCACCCTCCTGCTCGTCCTCGTCGACCCACTACAATAGCCGAGTAGATATCGTCAGCTGACCAAACGCCATTACGAGAGATGTGGGTATGGAGGACGCTTGGACGATCACGCACCTTGGAGAAATCAGTCTTGACCCAGTTCCTGTTAGGCTTCTCCTTGGTGAGACGCAGCCAGTACTCGGCTCTGGGCTCCTTCTTCCTCAGAACGAGGACGATGGCGCGGGAAGTGACGACCTTTCGGGTCTCCTACGAGTGCGTAGCGATGATAAGCAGACACGTCAGCAGACTGGTCGAGCAGCAGAATTGATGATGAGTGCGAAAAGTGAACACTCGCTCACCTCGGGGATGATCTCGTCATACAGCTGGAGGTCGAAAGCGTACTCTTTCTCAGGGACGCCCTTTGATGGGCTGCATAAACGAGTGACAGTCAGCTTGTGATCAGACAAAGTCACGTTTGCTGACGACTAGAGATGAAGTAGAAGATAGAGCGAGAGAAGAAGACTTACTCGCCAGCTTTGGCCGCAAAGGAGATCTCGGTAGGCTTGATATCCAACTTGGGCTCGCCCTGGATGTCGGGAGCGGCAATAGTGAAGTAGATGATGTTCTATAGCACCGTAGCACATGGCAGGTATAGTTAGTAACTGTATGTCAAATCACCATGCTTGAGTAATGGCTTGAGGTTGAGGAAGAGAGAGGCAGAGGGACTGAGATTGGGATTGGGATAGAGTAGAGCGTCGTGGAGAACGAGAAGGAACTTTGTAGAGTGACACACCTTCTCGGGCTCGGAGAGCGAACATCGTTCTGCGTAAGTGATCTCGGGGTGGATAGGTGCCATTTTTGCTCGTTGCTGTTGCTATTCTGTCTTGGAGATAAATCTATTCAACAAGTACAGAGATCAGGTAGGACAGGTAGGTATGGGACAAAATCGAAAGTCGAGTGCACGACAGCTGCCATTTCATTTCGTAGGCGATGTGATCCATGCCACGTGGCGTGACGTTTCAACGTTTCAATCGAGAAGGTTCGACCTGGCTGTAGGCTGACTCATACCAGCTGACATCCGTTCACTTTCACTGATTCTAATACTGCTTGACGATATGCATATACTGTTTACTTTCATCTCCTTCATATCACTCGCCTCAGTCGCCGACTCCATGCTTGAATACTATTGCGATGCCCGATACAGCTTATAGCACGGAGAGCACCTGCTGGCCGATAAACTCCTCGCCTGCAGCGAGCGTCTTGAACTCGTGCACGTATCCAGGCTCAACGCAAATGTATTTTTCCTGATCAAGACAATCCAGACTGATTAGCAGATGATGCTTTCTGTCGTACCACGCAAAAGGCCCACTTACCCAGCCCTTGTCCTCCATGTCCGCGATCTTGGCTCCAGTGCCTTGTTGAGGGTTCCAGATCGTGTAGCTGATGCACGTGTTTAGCATCGTTATTATACTAACTAAACAGCATGCGCTTACTCCTCGAATCCTCGAATGCGGACTTTGAAGCCAGAGCCGGCACCATCGTCCACGTGAATCTCCTGAGATGGAACTTTGTAGAAGACACTGAGACGAACAAAACGGATCGCTCAGCATGATGATCGCATTTGTATTTTCTGACCCACCTGTCAACCTCTTGATCGACGACAAGTTCTCCTCCCGCATACTGGGTGATAGCGCCGCCCTGCACCTTGTCTCTGCGGGTAGTACCTTTACCAATACCAGTGATCTTGATCTTGCTGACGTCCGGCACAGCCAAGTAACTGTGGAGTAAAGCCTGGAAGATGAAGTCTTCGCTGCCGGTATTGGTGATGTGCAGATCAGTGGACAACTGGTGTTCGGTCAGAGTAATCACGTAGGCGAGCTTGTACGTGTGCCCGAAAGACGAGGGGGGTTCGGGAGCGGAGAGACGAATGGAGACGCCTTCAGGTCGGTCCATGACGGTCTTCTCGAGCGACCAGGTTTGTGTCCGCGCAAAGCCGTGCTGCGACAGAGCGGCGTACTCTGGTGGTGACGAGGGTGGAGGGCCAAAGATCGGCTATAGCAGTGCATTATCAGGACATGCAATGTCTCGAGATCGAGAGGATACTTACGAAACAGACGGGGATACCGCCGCGGATCTGGAACGCGATCGGGTATCAGCAACACTACTGAGAATGCGACGACAGGCGCCGTGTCCCAATTATACGTACAGGCTTGCTACCGTCCAAGTGTGACTTGGAGCTGACGAACAAGCGCTCTTTTCCACCTTGCTTCCATGATGTGACGGTCGCTCCGAATAGGCTGTACACGATAAATCGAAAGAATGGGACAGATCGGGAGTGAGACAGAGTGGTGAATTCGAATTGCGCATCAGTCAGCTCATCTTATCATCTGTGAAACTGGATGAGACGCACTAGATCTCCGCGCTCGATCCCTGCAGTCACGAAGCTCGTTGATCAGCATTGCACCTCTGATCGAGGACAGCGGACTGAAACTCACCGAAGCGGTGTTGAGGATGATGGTCTTTCCCGTTTCAGTGACGCCCATTGTGAATTACTTGATTCTACCTTCAAGAGTCAACACTTGAGCTTGAGTCGAAATTGCGATTCTGGCAAGCTCACTTGTTTTGCTTGCGAGTTAGATGTCAGTAGTTGAGAGAGCGAGAGCTGAAGTGAGGTATACTGGGAGTACTGAACAGCGATTGAGATTGATCGAGCTCTGTGAGCCGGTGACGACAACGGTCCGGGGTAAAGTGGAGGTTGTCATAGAACTTATACGGTGCACGCATGTTTCAAGTTACGTAACTACCCTTTCCGCTTTGATTGTAGCATGCAAAACAAAACAGCAAACCCACATCACCATGTTTTTATCACCACCACCGCTTGAACCACTCTTTATCAACACCACGTCACTCGTTACGAATTCACCTTTGACCTTTGACCTCCACTAATCATGTCCACCCCTCCCCCGCCTATAGACTACGATGCGATCCTCCAAGAAGCAGAGGGCGCCTTCGGTCCTTCCACTATAGACACGGACGACTCTGCGCCTCTTCATGTCGATGACGGTCATGATCATGCTGCCGCTGCCGCTCATGATGGCGACGGCATCTCGGACGTATTTGGCGCGCTTGCTGGCCATGTGGGCGATCCGAGCTTTATCGAGCATCACGAAGAGGACGACGGCGACTTTGTCCCCATCGAAGAGGACCAAGAGCACCATCATGATCAGGACCAAGACCAGCACCCAGGACAAATGGATGTGGACGTAGATGATATCGACCATGTACTGTCAAGTGCAGCGGCAGTAGCTGCCATGGCACCATTCCAGCCTATAGACACTATCTCTCACCTCGATCATGCTCATGCGGAATCACCGACGCCCAACACGGACCACAATGGTACGCCGCATGCTACTGCGCGGAAAGGGTTGAGCGCGAATGAGAAGAAGGCTAGGCAGAAAGCGCAGAATCGTAAAGCTGCTGAGAAGAGCAGAAGCAAGAAACGCGGTGAAGTGTGAGTCTGACTTTCAGAGCCGCTTCCACTGGCGCTGTCTGCGATATCCTCACCCGCTACTAATGTGTTGACATGCTAATGCCCTGTTGTCATTGTGTTGTAGCGCGACACTGGAGGTCAACGTCGAGGGCATGCAAGAAGAGAATGTCAGACTCCGCCAGCGCCTAGCTTCGCTTCTTGGCAGTCGAACAAACGGCAACGATCCAGCATCAGCAGGCGAAACCTCGATAACAGAAGGCGAAGCCGTCACCGATGCTACCACCGCTCATGCAATTGACCCATTTCTGTCCAACGCTACTGCATCGTCATCGCACCACGCTCTTCCTGGTGGAAATAGCACGACATCCCCATCCACATCTACAGCCGCTGGCGCCGGCGCTGGCGCTGGTGTCGGTATCGACTACGCCTACTTCAGCAAACTGCAGGGCGAGCTATCGCAAGCGAAATCGACCCTATTCGAGCGGCAGCTCGAGCTATCACGGTTGACGAAACCTTCACCGTCAAGCTCGAACCTCGATGAACCGATGTTGCAACAGTCCTCCGAGGAGGTCACGGCCTTGCGCCATCAGCTTCTGAGCCAGGCGTCGAAGTTGTCCAACCTCGATGCGGAGAGCAGGAGTTTGAAGTCGATGTTGGATCACCTGCGCGCGGAGATGGAGAGTCTCGCTAAGCAGAAAGAGGCCGTGAAGAGGGAACTCGACTCGAGAAAAGCGAGAGCAGGACAAGAAGTATCAGCATCATCATCGTCTATACCACAAGATGCGCCAGACCCGGACCAAGCAGGTCAGTCTCGCGGTGCGAACGGAGACGTCGAGTCAGCAGACGCAGAAGGAGAAGGACAAGTTGGGCAAGTACCGCCTGTCCAAGATGGATTGGGGGTGGCAACGATCGCGGACGAGGCAGGACTCGAGACGGCAGAGCAGGTAGAAGGTGGGAGCGCGGATGTTGAAGGTGCAGTGACAAGGGATGGCGAGGTGGAAAGCAGCGTCGACAAGGCATTGCTGGATATACGAGGGTGGATCGATGCAGCTGTCAAAGACTGGGATCAAGATCAAGTGAGTGTAGCGGTCGCAGCACCCTTAAAATATTGTTGATAAGTCAAGGAGCTAACGTATGCGCGATGGTAGACCAAAGAGGCTGAGCTGCAACAGCTTGTGGCCCACGGGGCGATAGGCGACAGCTAGGGCCTCTTGCCGAGATCCACGCCATTCCATACTTGTCATGTACGAAAAGCCGTTGTACTTGTCCAAGCTATGCATGCTTGTTATCCTCTTGATCGCATGCCTCTATTACTCTACTACTGAGGACCGACCGCTCAAAGCGATACTGTATTGCTAAAGCATAATAACGCTCTCCGAGAACCGCTGCTTGGCAGTCGGCTACCGGGGATAAGCCCAAAACAGGTGAATGAATGTGGCACATTTGCACATTCGACCCGGTCCGCGCACGTTTCCCCTTGGCTTTCCTTTTCCGGATGTCCGGGCCGGAGAGTATATGTATGTAGAGATCCGTTTTCGCTGCACCGCACAACGTCGTATCCGTTTGGATGGATTGCAGAATTAGTTGTAGAGCGAAATGGACGATTCAAAGACCCGCGAGTAGAGTGGCGAGGAGTGGACAGCGGACTGAAGGTGCATGACGTGGTCTCACTTCGAGCTTTGGATCTAGCTCGCTAAGCAGTCGACTACCAGCAGCAGCGTGAGAAGTCGCCACGTACGGCGTCTCGTGGAAAAGGAAAAGCAAAGTGGCAGTGGACGCTGGACCCTGAAATTGGAAATGCCATGACATAGCACTCTCACTCACTCCCCACCCAAAGCACCATTCCACCCATTCCAACACCCGTCACCCCGTTTTCGTTCTTTGACTTTCTTTTCCTCTTGTCAAACAACTCATCTTCACTTCTTGCTTTCATTCACTTGTTCTAAGCACAACATAAAAGCATAGCCAACATGTCTTCCGAGCTGTGAGTCCGTCTCCCGCCTCTCGACTCTTGCAATGGTGCAGCGGTGCAAGTGCACGCCTGCCGCGCAATCGGATTGCTTGGAAGGTCGTTCTGAGAACCGTACCGGTGTTCGGCCGGTTCTCCGATAATCCTCCTAGTCCTTCCCACTCCCCCTACCTCCTTGTCAACTTGCTCAGATGTCCAGTATTTCACTTCCATGACGTCCTGTAGCGATGACTGCATACAATCACAATGCAATGGCGTGCAGGCGCTGACCTCTTGTGCCCCTTTCCAGCGCTGACGTCGGTCTCATCGGTTTGGCCGTCATGGTGAGTCAGCCGTCTGATTTCCGGCCTGATAGACGAAAAATGACGATCTCTCCTCTTCATATAGGGCCAAAACCTTATCCTCAACATGAACGACAAGGGTTTCAAGGTCTGCGCCTACAACCGGTGAGCTTCATATTCTACATTATCCCCTCAGCACCTGAGCTAACTCGGTGATCAGTACCACCTCCAAGGTCGACTACTTCCTTGAGAACGAGGCCAAGGGTACGTCTCAGCCCTTCTAGACATATAGGTTCAACTTGTAGCATGCCCGCTCACTTAAACCTGCAGGCACCAACATCATTGGCGCTCACTCTGTCCAGGAGCTCTGCTCCAAGCTCAAGACCCCTCGACGAATCATCCTCCTCGTCAAGGCCGGTCAAGCCGTCGACGACTTCATTGCCCAGCTCGAGCCCCACCTCGAGAAGGGTGACATCATCATTGACGGTGGTAACTCTCACTACCCCGACTCCATTCGCCGCACCCACGAGCTCGAGGCCAAGGGTCTCCTCTTCGTTGGCTCCGGTGTCTCTGGTGGTGAGGAGGGTGCCCGTAACGGTCCCTCGCTCATGCCCGGTGGTTCCGACGCCGCTTGGCCCCACATCAAGGAGATCTTCCAGAAGACCGCCGCTCAGGCCCAAGGCGAGCCATGCTGTGACTGGGTCGGCGAGACCGGTTCCGGCCACTACGTCAAGATGGTCCACAACGGTATCGAGTACGGAGACATGCAGTTGATCGCCGAGGCTTACGACATCCTCAAGCGTGGTCTTGGCCTCGAGGAGAGCGAGATTGCTGACATCTTCGACAAGGTGTGTAGGAAGAAGCCTATAGTAGCATTTTTGTGCTAATGTGTCGGCGTCTCTTTAGTGGAACAGCGGTGTCCTCGACTCTTTCCTTATCGAGATCACCCGTGACATCCTTCGCTTCAACGATGACGACGGTGTGCCCATCGTCCGCAAGATCCTGGACAAGGCCGGCCAAAAGGGTACCGGAAAGTGGACCGCCATTGACGCCCTTGACAACGGTATGCCCGTCACCCTCATTGGTGAGGCTGTGTTCGCCCGATGCCTTTCTGCCATCAAGGACGAGCGTGTGAGGGCTTCCAAGATCATTGCTGGCCCCGCTCGTGAGCCCTTCCAGGGTGACAAGCAGCAGTTCATCGAGTAAGTCAGCTTTCCCCCCAGTGTGGCTGCGAAGCTGACATCCCTCGTAGCGACCTTGAGCAAGCTCTTTACGCTTCCAAGATCATCTCTTACGCTCAGGGCTTCTTGCTCATGCGTGAGGCCGCTGCTGTCAACAGCTGGCACTTGAACAACGCCGGTATCGCTGCTATGTGGCGTGGTGGCTGTATCATCAAGGTATGTTAAGCCGTACGCTATGGAATCGTCTTGCGCTGACAATATCATGCAGTCCGTCTTCCTTTCCGACATCACCGCCGCCTACCGTGAGAAGCCCGACCTCGAGAACTTGCTCGTCTCTCCCTTCTTCGTCAAGGCCCTCGAGAAGGCCCAACCCGGATGGAGACGAGTCATTGCCCAATCCACTCTCTGGGGTATCCCCATCCCGGCCCACACCACCGCCATGTCTTTCTTCGACGGTTACCGTACCGAGACCCTCCCTGCCAACCTTATCCAAGGCCAGCGAGACTACTTCGGTGGTGAGTAAACAGTCTCCTCCATCAAGTGGCCTGTCGCTGATATGCTTTGCCCTCTGTCTCAGCCCACACCTTCCGCGTCGTTCCCGGAATGGGCACCGACAAGTACCCCGAGGGCCAGGACGTCCACGTCAGGTGGACCGCTACTTCCGGTAACGTTTCGTCGTCTACCTACAACGCTTAGAGTGTCTACGGATATGGGTATACTTGGTGTTTGTGTAGCGTAGTCATTGAAGAGAATGCAGTTTATCCTGTGTCTTATTCGTTTCTGTTTCTAATTGGGTACGCATTATCGTCGTGCGAGAGTGCGTGCTTGCATGCGAAGACTATCCTGCTGGCCGCAAAGTGATACTGAGAACCGAACGTAGTCAGTAGTTTTTGAACGTGCATTCGAACTTGTGAAAAGTTGCACTTGGCATGTCATACGTCATCGTATTTACTAGAGGATGAATGGAGCGGCACATGATTTGCCGTTGCCGGGTGAGAGCGTAGAAGTGCACTAATAATATTTCACATGACCACTCTAGCCCGGGGTTGCGCTACTCGTACTTCTACTTCTACTTTGACCACATCGCATCGTCAACAGCAGCTCTCGATTCGATATCACAACACCAGCTGAGCTCCAAGGACGACAGCATTGAGCTAGAACGACTCTCACAACACACATCGCTTACTAAATACGAAAGACAGAAAGATGACTACCACGTCGCTGCTCCAAACAGCGCTGCAGAACCTGCACGTCTCGCAGCAAGTCCACCAACAATCGCACACGCCGCGCGCACCCTCTTCGACCGGCCAATCAACGTCAGCGCGCTCCGACTTGGGCGACTCGAACGACGAATCGGCCTCCCCCTACGCTTCTGCCTCGGAGTTCGAGACGGACGACGAGGACGCGGACGCGGATGAGTTGGTGAATGTCGGAAAAGGCACTAGACCTGGGACACCGACTGGACGTGGGATAGGCCAGGTTCTGGGCTTGGACGGGCCTGGTCCAAGTGCGAGTCTGGGTGGTAAAGACCGACAAGCCAGGGGCGGTAGTGCGCTTGCTGGCAAGAGCAAGGATCCCGTGAGTCCTCTCAGGCTATACAACATTTCTAGCTGTAATTGTGTCAGCGTCCTGATGTGTTAACGCTTGGCCTTGTAGCTACGTACCCTCCCCACCCACCTCGCGGTCCGCGTCTTCCTTCAGCTCGATATAAGATCGCTCGCTCGTGCCGATAGGGTCTGTAAGCGGTGGCACAAGTCTTCCACGCTCAATTACGGTGAGTGCTTCTCCATCTTGCTATTCATGTGGCTTCGAGCAGAAAAGGACTTCTAGCTGACCCCCTACGTATTCTACACAGTGTGGTTCCTGCAGAACCGCGCGCTGCTATTGCCGCGCATCGCCCTACCCGCCGCGCCAGGCGGCAAGACCCGGCAGATTGACGCGCACACCCAGGAGTTCTTCGACCCATATGACAAATCGCCGCGCCTCTCCTCCCTGCCCACGCCGCCCTTACCGTCCAGCCAACAACCCCAATGGACTAAGACGGAATCAAAGAAAGCGTGGCGAACGGTATTTAGAAGCACGTTCAAGCGGTCCGACCCAAATGCCGAGCCGGAGATCGACACGCGCCGCGTCGATATTGACAGCTTGCATACGTCCGGGGCGTCCACGCCTGCTCGTGGCGCGGCACATGGCTACTCCGGACTGGGCAGCGGGAGCGCCGCGAAGTGGACCGAGGGCGAGGCGGGCGCTGCGGGGCAGAGTAGCTCGGAGAGGAAGATCGCTGCGCGGGAAAACTATAAAGCCCTAGGAGGCAGGAAGAGCAAATCGAAGAGAAAGATGGGAGGCGAGCTGGGAGGCAAGGATAAAGGCGGCGCAGTGGATGATGGGCGGTTCGACGCGCCGTGGTAGCGCTGGTCGGTGCACTCGAACGAGTAGGCACAGAAGAGATGGAGTCATGTTTGTAGCGTTTTCTATAGGGTAGAAGAAGAACAAGAAGAAGACGATCTTAGCAACATGCATGGCTGGTTCGTATGGACGATTTGATCTGAACGTCTGAACAGGCTGGGCGGGTCGACTGATACCGCGTACTACCTGATTTCAGGAAGACTGCAATCAGACTACAACCACGAGTGGCCGAAAGCGCTCTCGCCAAGACACGCTGTCACGGCGTCGATCGAGCTCATCCACTCCATTGACTCGCAAATGATGAGAAGGAGCTCGCCGGTATGATAAGATGAGTCGACGATCTATCTGTTGTCCTTTGTACCATTTCGGCGCATGGCGAATCCCCTTTCAACCGTCTTCTTCCATAAGAAATGGTTATTACGTGTTGCGTCTCTCGGCCTTGTGCCCTGCTCCACGGCGGAAGCCTGCGGCCCTCCCTTCAGAGCTGGAAGAAAGGTGGCGCATGGCTTCGATGTCGATGACCATGTCCATGTCAAAGCCGATTTCGATAGTGGGCGTGAGAGCGAAGGAGAAAGTCGTGCCCATAGATGATATGAGCCTCATTTGCGGGGCGCAGTACCTCGCGATAACATTGGTTGAATACAGTATTGAGTAGCGGTATCTTGAAGCGCTTTTCCTCATTATCACCCCACTGGCATTACCTGTTCCACAGAATACCGAGGAACGAACAACGAACAGCTAGTAGCCACTACAGTATGCCATCTGGTAAAGACACCGCCAGTACCCCAAGTACAGTCGAGGTAAGTCTAGACTTGGCTTAGTCTCTGCGCTATTGAGCGATGGAGCTACTAATGTTTTGAGTACTGTATATTGAGTACATAGTCATAGTGAAAGCTGACTCGTCGCATCAGCAAAGTCACAAGCCCGGGGCCGACTGCACCACGCCTTCCGCTTCTCACTCTCGACGCAGCTCGGTCATTCTTGACGAAGATGAACTCGCTCGCAAAACCCGAAGGATGTCAGCGTCGCGCCGCACTTCCTCACAGGGACACACAAGCATGCGGTCAGTCACCGCTGCCGCTACAGCGGCGGTGGGCCTGACTCGAGCCGGTGGACTGACGCAGTCGGATCGCAATCAGAAAGAGATGGAGAAGGACGCTACCCGTCTCTTCTCGGAGCAGGAACCTTCGGTGTATCCTGTAGATAGGTGAGGCTTGCCTTCATGTGCTCGAACAGCGCCTTGAGTGCATTACCAGCGGTGCTTGAGTAGCGCAGCATTACAGGTATCTTGAACAGGGTTAGGCTCAGATTCGCAGATAAGTAATGAGGAGAATGATGCAATCCACTAAGACTATGATTCTGCTCGGACCCGCCTGTTCCTATACTCTCGCCCTGTTAGTCGTGCGAGCTGTACTGCGCCTCAGGTCGTATCGCAGCGTATGCACTGTATACATCTGGAGGTGACCGTCATACATATACTGGCCTATCCCATCAGCACGGTAGTAGTCTCGCTGCCTCGCTGCTATGTTACTTGCTCATCAAATGTGGCAGCAACGAATAGGCGCCCAGTCATTCCATACAGCTGGCATTCAATTAGGCACGTCACAGGTACGCTTGCTTTCGTATTTTCGACAAAGAGCAAAAGTCAGAATGCTTGACACTCACTCACTCACTCGTTTACTGCATATAGCTCGTAGCTCCAGTCAATCATCGGATCCACAACACGGCCTGCACGTCCTCCGTCCAGTATACCTACGCACGCCTCACACTTCGATCTCTACGATCAGCGATCAGCGCCAACAACAGTCAGCATAGTACACGATGCCAGTCCGGATCCGTCTTGCGCGACACGGACATCGTAAAGCGCCAGTATACCATATCGTCGCCATCAACTCCAAGCGACCACGGGAGGGGAGACCACTGGAGTTGCTGGGCGTATACGATCCTATACCCCGAGTCCCCTCCGCCTCTCCCTCCACCTCTACTTCTGCGTCCGCATCAAGCTCCCGCGGAAGTGGGAGTGGGAGTGGGAGTTTGGCGAGCAGTCTGCCCCCGCCCGCGGCGAATGTGTTCGGCAGCGATCCCGCGCTGGTCAAGAAGGAGAAGAAACTCGAGTGGAATGTGGACCGGATCAGATGGTGGCTTGGCGTAGGGGCGGAGCCCACTCGCACAGTCGTCAAGCTCTTGGAAAAGGTGAGTCGAACTTGTCCACTTCTATAGCCACATCTAGCTTTCGGCGAATGTCTCTATACGCCAAATAGCTTCTGCCGAGTGGTTTGATATCACTCAAGATTATAGAGTCTGCTTGTCATATTCGCGCTTCCACTCTCAGTAAGACATCACGCTAACGTCACACGCTCTTTGCGCAGGGCGGCGTCCTCACAACACCGCATAAATGGCAACATGCGTGGTCACCACCACCGGCAGCAGGCGGCGCTACCACTGCTCCAGCATCATCTGCATCATCATAGAGCGTATTCAGTGCCGCGATGCGTAGGGTAGGAAGCAGAAGAAGTATGGGCAGGACAAAAGTGTTCTCAGCTAGTGCAGCTGGTATGATATGTTATGCCGTAGATCGTCATGTATCGAATCTTGCATCGATCTCTTAGCACTGCGTCTAGGGATTACCACCGCCTGTGTTTGTTTTTGTGTTTGGTATCCAGCGCAGCAAATACAAGACCATGCATAAACACCGGAAAGATATAAGTAGGAGCAAGAATATTGCAGCAGCGTTATATATGCCTATCTCAACCTTCAACCTCCAACCTCCAACTAGTACTCGTCACTTTCCTCCTAGCTTCAGCCCAACTGCCTGGCCGCACCTACTTCGCCTACTTCTGCTTCTTCCTCTTCTCACCCTCGCCGTTCTCCGCCTTCCTCTTGCCCGCTTGAGCCTGAGCCTGGGCTACCCGCGAAGCCTGCATAGGCTCAATAGGCGTCACGTGCGTGTCGACCATTGCTTCTGCGCCGGTATCCAGTACGCCCTCGAGGACCTTGTCGTCTTTCTTCGCTTTGCGCGCGTCCCTCTTCGCCTTTTCTTCCTCCTTACGCCTCTTCTTCTGTTCTCGGGGGTTGAGGTATTGGTCTGCTATCACTACGCTCGCTGGCGCAGGCGCAGCGGGTGCAGTATGGTTCGCCC